>JAXGGA010001531.1:0-148980 GCA_038373865.1 Uloborus plumipes | reverse complement strand
CAATCCCGCTGTCTTGCTGAATTTAGGCTAGATTTAATAAACCTCTGTTGCAATTCTTTTTTAGTTTTTATTTCAAGGTTCAATTCAAGTATTTTAATCCCTCAATAGAAAATTGAAAAGAATAAAATTTGTTTTATCGAGAATACCAGCTTAAAATAAAAAAGGCAATTTGACAGTTCAAATGTCAGAGTACATTCTAGAGGTTTGGACTATACTAATTTGTAATCTCTGAAGTATATCAGAGAGCTTTCGTGAAGTAAATTATATTGTTACAAATCTTGTAAATAGTAGTTGTTTTTCCTGCCTTGCACCATTGTCACTAGTTTTGGTTTTATCTGGCGACATGTTGCAAAAGTATCTGAAGATATCACTTTTATCACTTGTATGCCGGCCATGTAACGTTTTGTAGTTTTGACATTTGCCCTACATTTGATAAGCATGAAGACATTTTTCGCTCGGAGTGGTTTTTCTTTTTATCACTAGAATTTGTGAATGGATTATTCAAGTTTGTGAATGAACGAACACTCCGGATTTTGCTAGAACGTAGTAGAAATGTCCTTCAGAGTATAAATAGCTGGCCTTGAACACAGTCAGTTAGTTCTTTTCAGATTTGCTTTCTGGTGACTCGTTTTTATTCGCTTGGGCGAATGTTTGTTTTGCTTTTGTAATTTTTTAATTACTGTTCACGTTAGATACGTGGTGCTGAATTACTGTTGAGAGTACATTGTACTGTCTGCTACCTAATTGCTGGATCTTTAGCAATTGTTTCCTGCTCATATTGTAAATAGTGTAAACACTTGTAAATAAACTTATAGTTACTTCATCAAGATTGGAATGCTCATTTAAGAAAGTTGAAGGTGCTACGGACTCGTTACAATATGTTAACAAGGATACAACTTGTAGTCAGTATCAAACGTGACTTCATCCATTACAAATTCCATTCTATTGAACGATTCATTATAATTGATTTTATTTTGTCACTCGAGGTTGTTGTTTTTTGCGAAAAGTGTATGAATGATATCTTTCTTATGGCAAAAAATCACTTTAATTCAATATCTCGTTGTTCATAACACGTCAAATAATTGTATTTTGTATTTTCAAATTAGTAAGAACAATTTTTTTTCTTTTGTGTTAGTAACATTAGCGAGTAGAAAACAAGTCGTTTACTTTCTTACGAAAGAGAATTTAAAATTTATTTCCAAAACATGAGACTCAGAAACGTTTCAAAATTTAAGACATTTTAAAAGCGATACAGTTTTTTTTTACAGATAGCCGTAATTTACATAACAATGCAGTTTGCTATTCAATTCAAAGTGGTGTTATGACCTGATCTCCTAATATATTCTTCGAGCGATTTTAAGAAATTCTTTATCATTTCTTTTAAAAAAATATTGTGTTCGAAATATTTTAGATTTCTACTGGTCTTAAAAAATAAGTAGTTGACATTAAGCTATCAAGAAATCTATGGTCATCCCATTTTAAAAAGTATGTAAATTGGCTTCAAGCCAGTACCATGCACTAAACATGCAAGTGTAGATTTTTACTGACGTTGATGACAGTGAATTGTGCGTGTGGATTGAAGTAGGGGAAGGGGCCTTTATTATTTTGCTCACTGTATAAATTCTATTGTTTTGTGAAGATTTTTTTAACTTAAGGCATCTTTTTAGACATTTCCAACCAATAGCAAGCGTAAATAGATATTTTTAGTGGGAAAAGTTAAATGCTTAGAATCGAAAATATCAATGAAATTAAATTTACAAATGCTATTTGTTTAATTACTTCTCTGTTAAAAATTATCTGCAAAAATTCTGGGAAGAAGAGGGTTTTGAAGTTTGTTTGTTTTTTTTCAAATATATTTCTGTTGAAATTTAGAAGACAGAAAAAACAACTATTTTACCTTTAATATAATCTGCAGAAAATTCACTTTTTCCTTGAGTTTTCTCTACATATCCTGCAGGTTTAGCAGGCAAGCATATATCAATTATGCTTAAATTTTCTGCAGATTTTTAAAAGCATTTGTGCAGGTTTATCTTTTCTGGGTTAGTCCTTACTTTTCAAAGAAACATTTATTAATATTTAATAAACTATTTTAGTACAATCTTCTTTCTTAATCTGACACCAAACAAAAACAACTTGCACATCTGTGAAAAACATTTGTTTATTAATTTAGTTCTGTGTAAAATGTGTCGCTTTTTTACAACGTTGTGGATGCAACTAATTTTGCTAAGTGTAATTTGCGTCAACCTTTAAATGTGTTACAGTTCACGAAAAAAAAAATGATCAAAAATGAATTAAAAAAAAAGGTAAACAAATAAATAACTAATGTAAACAAAATGTACGAGGCAATAAATTTATTGTACGTCAGCAGAGATTAGCTTAACTGAGAATTTAAGTCAAACTTTCTCTAGGCATTACAATGCGAAAAAAATTAATTATAATATAAAATAAGAGTTTTACCGACTGCAAAGAGAGAGCTGTAAAAACAACTGCTCAAACTAAAATTAATTAGAAAAATTTGTAATAAAACTAGAAGAATGACTGAATAACAACTCATTTTAGTAAAGATATTTTGGTGCAGATTTCAAGCTTTTTGCGTTAGAATGATGTGAAAACATGTTGTTTCGTTGATAAACCAGAAATATATGTATTTTTTTCACCGGAATGATCATTGTTCGGTAAAGATACTTTAGCTTCCGAACATGTTTGTGAAAATTATTGTGCTAAGATTGTTGATACCACCGTCAATGATTCAGGTATGTACTGTTCCAAAGTTATCTGAAGAACGAAACAAAGAGTGATACAGTGATAAGATTTTTAAAGCGGAAGTTGAGCCACTTTCAAATATATCCTTTTAAACCTTAAATTATTCAAAAAGATGATGCATTTTTACAATATAGTGTTTACAAGGTATACTTCACTTTAACCATTTATTGAGAAATTGAAATTAAGGTTTTTATGGCCATGGTTTTTCTTGAGATTTAACAAAAAAATAATTAAAAAAATAAAATGAATGAATGTATAAAATAATGAAAATTCACTTCCTTATGTCAAATTTTGAAACATGGTTAGTTCTTAAATTCCTGACGTATCTATAAATGTTTTTAAATCAAAGATGGGAGAGCATTTGCAATGCATTTTAACGTGAAAGGTTTATGATTAATTCTAAAGAAGTTGTTCAGTAAAATAAGCAATGCATCAAGTGACTTGTGTCTACTAGTTTCAAAGGTAATGGGTTAAACGTTATTCACTATGTGAATTGAAAGCAATAAGTCCTCTTGGTAGCACTAACGATGAAAACATTGATTTATTATAAATATTTAGAAACGCAAATGCTTATTTAATTTTTCATGTAATCTTTGTCTGTCTCAGAAGTTTGTCGCAATATTTGCATCCTCTAACAGTTCTTTTTTCGCATAAAGAACCCCTAATATGCACCCTGGTAATTTTTAAAAGCAGTTTTAAAACTTTTCTTGGAAAATGAGTGATCGAAGTAGGAAATTAGATTGCATTCACGTTATTCTGTAAATGTTTTCAAGAAATAATTACAAATAATTGTGAAAATAACATGCTTTTTTTCTCGTTCCAACAGAAAACTTTAGTTAGACAAACTTTGGAAATATTTCTGTCAGGAAAATTGACGGGTGTGCAATTATCGTTCATCAGTAATTGGGATGAAAAATTTTGGGCAAAATAAATAATTACAGCAAAAGTTTGGAGGAAATACAAGTCTAATGCCGTATAAATACAATTACACGTGAGCTAAAACAATTACTTTTGACTAAAGTTTCTACTGTACGCTGCACTTAAAATTTAAAAGTATGTTTCTCATATAAAATATGACTATTAAGAATGTTTTTTTATTCCTTATGGAGGCTAGAATATGTAGTTAATTAATCCAAAAAGTAAATGGCGTAAAGGACCGTCATTTCTTTCATTATTTGATAGCATAGACAAGTATAATGTAGGCGAATGAAACCATGTTTTACCTCATTTACTCACTAGAGAAGGTGGATCAGTTGATTCTGTACTGCATGTACAGCAGGTATGTGCACAAGCTGTGTAGGGGTGACAAAAACGGTGAACAACGATGTGACTACATACGACGATGTTTCATGGATGTGACTACATATACATCTTCCTTATTTCCATTGGATTAAATATGATTGATTTTTTGCCATAATTTTTGAGTTTATAAAATGTGATTTAATATGTTATATTAGTTAGAAAGATTTTTTAAAATTTATTTTTTAGTTAGATAGTTTTAGTGGATAGTTATTTTCCAAAGAAACGAATTTCATAAAGCAAGAGCTATTGGACAGTAGGGAGAGAAATTATAACCTAAGTACTTAGAGAGATCCTTTCTGCCTAAAAGTCGCTTAACAAAAATTAAAAATCTATGTAACGGAAACTATTATTAATTCAAGTTTGATCAGTCAGCTAAACAATTTCCTCTCTGAAATAAAGAAATTAATCAAAATCAAAGAGATTTGAAAATTAAATCATTAAAATATAGCTATGAATAAGACAATCAATGTAGATTATAAATAGTAAAAATATTACTGCTTCAAAATAGCATGTAGCACTTTCATCAATACATTAAAAAATACGTTTTGAGTGTGTAACGGTTATAGACATTGAGAAAAACTCAGAATTGTTTGCTTTTCAAAGTTAACAACTTAACGCATTGTGGAAAAGACATTATTTATTCTGTTGTTGATCTTTAGAATGCTACATGATAACTCAAAATTCCTTTCGCTGGAAAAAGTAGGTACTGACACATAAGAAAGTAGTGCCTGAGAATGTGAGGGACCTAATTGAGGAGGAGCCCGTCTTGGCGTCAGTCAATAGCAGCACCACTTCTACAATTCTGAAATAGTTCTAAAAGGTAGGTGTTTTAAATTCACAGGACGTTTGGGACAGGATATGTTAACTAGTACGTACGCCTACGGAATTTTGTATTTATAGGCGTGTGGTTCCTCTAAATACAAAATTTCTTAGGGTTTTTACTACGCCTTAAATATAGTACATAGAGGCAACAAATTATGTTTAAAGCATGAATAGAAACATAATATATGTTTAAATGAAAGCTCACGCTCTCTATAAATTTAAAACTAAAAGTCAGAAAACGCAAAAAGTTTATTTTAACAACCCCAAAATCTTTCTCGGCAAGTTCTCTTTGAATCTGAATGAAACTTCTGTAAATCTGTATTAAACATACGAAGAGAGAATAATTCATACTTCTAAGGAAACGTGCTTTATTTTTCTGTGATCACATACTACTTGGAAAATACGTTTTTTAAAACGCCAACTGAAGAATTCTTGTAGCATACATGGGAACATTTTGAATTTCTATGAGCTAGAAACTCTCTCCATTGTACGTGAATGCATTTTTAAGCAAATGTAAGAGCTGAAGGTTTGAAATTTCGTAAGGGATATGCATTTTGAGGTCCTTCTTTAAAACTCGAAATATCTTTTTAGATATAAGATTTTGTGTTGTATTAAACTGTTTGAAAGAAAATAATAAGTGTTTTTCACCTCCTTTTACGTAGTAAAGGAGTTATTGTGATTGCGAAAAAAAATTCACTGAAATTTGGGTCTAAATTTTGATTTTGCTCACCACCGAAGGAATGTTGAATAGTTTTTTCGATTTGTCAGCGCGTGCATATGTATCTACCAACATATAACCAGCCGAAAAGTCCTTTTCGACCACCCCCGAGGTTTTTACGACGAGTATTCTCGTGACGTCTGTATATACGTATGTATGTGCGTATGAATGTGCGTATGTATGTATGTATATATGTCGCACAACTCAAAAGCTATATGTCATAGAAGCTTCTAGTTTGGTATGTAGGTTCTGAGGGGGGTCTAGTTATGCACTTCTCCTTGTGGTTGCATTCGAATGTTCCTAAGGGAGTGTTTTCCCCCTTCTGGGGGGTAAATCAGTTAATTTCAATATGACTTAAGTGATATGAATTGGCGCTACCACTTGGCGATATATCGCCAAGCTTGTGGTCGACTGACGCCAACTTGGTGACAAATTTGGCGAAAAAATTATTTTTTGAATTTGGGCTTAATTTGGTGCTATTGGCGATATTTTGCGAAAAATCCACTGAATAATGTTAAATTCGGCAATATTTAGAAAATTACTCATTGTTAAATATTTTTTTGCATTGTTTCATGGCAAACTAGGTGTGTAAATGTTTAAATTGTTATCTTGCTCACTTCAAGCACTATTTAAACACTTAAGGTATCTACTAAGAAATTTACACGTAAAAGGAAGTAGTGTGGGGTCCATACCATTTTTTTTTTTTTTAAACCAGAGAGCGCTTTGATTTTTCTTTGAATTCAAGCTTTCTAAACCATGATTACTTTGGAAAATTAAAGAAAAAAATCTTCAAGTGACTTTTGTATTATTTATTTATGTTCAAATAACTGAACTGTGGCTGACATCCCATTTTTGATTGCAGGGTAGCAAAAAATCCTACTTACCTAAATATATATACACTGGTTTCTAATTGTGCAGCATAGTTCATAAAATGCAAAAACATGTAATTAAACATCGGTCAAATGTTTTAAAACTACCCATGAAGAATCTCTATTTGAAGTTGAAACATCGTTTATAAACGTACAAAATGTTACAGTAGATGCTGACATATGCTCAACTCCTACGCACGTTAGAATGAATGTAAAACATTTGTCATAAGGATACTTACCAGTTCATTGGAATGGCTGTTCTAAATGCTTAGGTAAACAATTAAAAATGATGAATGATGACCCGAAGACACCAAATGGACACTGAAACATAATACCTGGCTGTCCTCACGGTGTGGCTTGGTAACGCTAAATCCTCCCCTTACACCCCTTAGGGATGCTTGGTCAGATCTGTTCTTAGACAGCGGCTATTATTGCGGTAGATTAAGTACTTTATCTTTAGATAATATAGGTGCATAATATCAATTGTTTAATTGTTTCTTCTGTTAAAACATTATTATACTTGCGTTCTAGTTTCCTCGTCATTCGCAGTTGAACTTTCTTAACTCGCGAGAGCTCGCGCCATGTTTTGTCACGCGAGTGCTCGCGCGGGGTCGAAAACGACCCCAATGTGTTTTTCTTCATTTCTTTTCCTTTTTTTCATGACTTCTTTATTTTATTTTATTCATTTATATTTTTTTACTAACAGAGACTTCTACAATGATTAGTTTTTGATTTGAAATGCACAAAGAAAGTGTTTTATGAGCTATTACGAAAATGTTCCAGCTCTCAAAAACATCAGTGACATTTTTTGCGTTTCCCTTTGGTGCAGGAAGAAAAATACTTAAATTTCAAACTGGAGTACAAACATTAGCTCTAAATTTATTTCTTTGCCAAACAATTTCTTTATCTCTTCCAATAAAAATGTCATCTGTATCAGGATTATCAGAATTTTCGCTAAAAGAAAATTTGCTTTCACTGTCAAAATCACTAATAAGTTTTCTTTATTGCTAAACCTTCATCGTCTGAAATGACACACATTCATCACTTTCTTCATCGGCTGGTAATTAGCTAAAATGCTTCAACCCTTGATCATATGAAGTCGGCATCTTTTCTTTGTTATAAAGTGCAAAAGCAATTGAAAAATATGAATTTTACAAGCACAGAACTACATAATCCTTGTGAACGACACGCTTGTTGGCACAAAATTAAGGCTAGAAGAAGGATTGCGAACAAGTACTTCCTTTTCACAAAATGTTTCGAAATTCTTTGAATGGAACCGACTCCAAATACCTGTTCTGTTCCGAGAACTTTACTGACGTCAATACTCGCCTGCGGTCGTAAAAGACTCCAATCGCAAGAACCCCCCTAGTTTACAAGAATTAAAAGGATTTAAAAAAATTCCAACCACACCCACATATCAGTCAAGGACACAATGGCAGCTACCCAAAAGATGGTTTCCTTATCTGCCCGTGAAATTCCAAGAAATGGAAACAAAAATGGCTGGGGTTGTCTTCAACCCCGCGCGAACTCTCGCGTGTTAAATATTCACATCGTTATCTATTATGTGTTATCAAATTACAATAAGTTGCTATTGCTAAATTATGAAGTTAGAATATAGTCAAATACTTGAAATTAATCTTTTTAAAAATAGGAATAAAACGCTGAATTCAAGATTTAGAAACTTTCTTTTAAAATTTCTAACATTTTTAAATCTGTTCCAAATACGAATTTTAGTACCATGCGATATACCTCATGAAACAATAAACAGAAACATTGCTCGCAATGAAAAAAGTTAACTATTGCTAAATCTGAAGATTATTTAAAAAAATGCATGTCTTTTGATACGTTCTTTTCTTCTCGTGACTCTGTTACCATTTATCGTATTGAGAATAACAAAAGTGTGATACGAAGCTCCCGGCATTATATTTTTATCGGATATTTATGACTAAAACGCTGAATTGAGCCTTTGCTCTTTCAATTTTTCTATAAACTTACAGTTATTTTTGTGACAAAAGGTATTTTCTGGGTCAGTCTGAAAATCCTCAAAAAACGTTACGAATGCCGACAAAAGGAGATTTATTTCCTGAGAATTTGCAAAAAGAAGAATGTGACCAGAAATATCAAATAGCATGTTCAATTGTTGAAGAGTGTTTATTTTCAAAGCATGCATTCAAACACTTTCAGCAAGCTATACTTTCAGCAAGCATGCTAAGTTTTCGGTAAAAGGTTTATGCTCCGATCCTGATATAGTAGTCACTAAGGCTGACAAAGGAGGTCAAGTTGTTATTCTGGACAAAAGCTCATATTTGGATAAATGTAAGGATTTAATTGAAGTTGGTCCATATGTGACACTTCATAAAGACCCTAGTACTAAAGAGGTCAACTTAATTAGAAACATTGTGAAGGCTTCTCCTATCATAAGTGATTCGTCAAGAAGGTGTTTGATTCCTTCTGTTGCACACTGTGCCCGATTTTATGTTTTACCAAAGGTCCATAAACCAAACGTTCCTCTTAGGCCAATTGTTTCAAACATTGGCACGGCTTCTTACAAACTAGCTAAGCATTTAGTTTCCATTTTTTCTCCTCTTTTGACCAGCAATTCTTTCACTGTTAAAAATTCCATTGACTTTGTTCAGAAGTTACGTTGCTTTAAGCCTCACGGCGTAACGATGGCTTCTTTTGACGTGAAATCACTTTTCACTAATGTACCTGTTATTGGAGCACTGGATTGTCTCAAATTGAGACTGCAGGAACATCATTTTTCTAGTTTTGAGGTTGATGAACTTGTTTCTCTTACTCGTGCTTGTCTTGAGCAGAATACTTTTGTATTTGATGGTGTTTACTATCGCATGTCCGAAGGTTTAGCGATGGGTAACCCATTGAGCCCTATTCTAAGTGACATTTATATGCACTACTTTGAGGTAAAACTTTTTGAAACCATAAAGTTTCCGTTCTATGTTCGTTATGTTGACGATTGCTTTGTTTTGCTTGACCAAAACCAAGTTAATAATGAGCTTTTACTTTCCACTCTTAATTCTATCGATCCTTGCATCCAATTCACTATTGAAATGGAAATGGAAAGTTCTCTTTCATTCTTGGACGTTTTGATTACTAAAAGTAATAACGATTTTATGACTTCAGTGTATCGTAAGCCCTTTGCTGTTACACTACCTCCTCACAACTACTCTTCTCATCCTCGAAACCAAAAGTTGGCCTCATTTAAGGCTTTTGTGTTTCGTGCTTTGAATATCTGTTCTTCATCCAGTTCTTTAAATACTGAGCTTTCTTATTTAAAAGCTGTGGCTTTTGATCGGGGTTACTCGCCCAAGATTATTGATTCTATATATAATAGGCTAATGAAGCCCTCTCATTCCAGCAAGATTTCCGAGTCTAAGGTTGGTTACACCATTGTTTTGCCTTTTTATCCAAAAACAAGTCATCAAGTTGCAAAGATTTTGAAAAAGTTTGGTTTCGATATTTCTTTCTCTCCTGTGAACAAATCAAGTTTACAAACTTAAAGCATCCCATTGATTGCCAAAGCAACTGGGGTATTTATAGCATCTCTTGCAAATGCGGACTTAGCTATGTAGGCCAGACTAAGCGGCCTCTTAAGCACCGTCTGAAAGAGCATCAAAATTATGTTAAACATAAAGAACTAGCACTCTCTTCCATTGCTCAGCATTGTTGGACTTTTGGTCACTGCTTTGATTTTTCTTCGGCTAGAATTATTTGTAAATGTTCGTCAGTTTATGACCTCGATTTTTGGGAAGCTTACCATATTTGGAAAAATTCCCATTCTCTGGTGAATGATTTTTCCAGTGTTCCATTTTTCCCTGACATCTGGAAGCAATTTTTATAATTTCGTCTTCTAGTGTTTTCTCCCGCGCTTTTTTCACCTACTTTCCTTTGCCGCCTTCCCCCCCCCCCTTTTCTTCGCTCTCCTGACGTTTCGCTGATCGCTGATTGGTCGGTGTTTTCCCGCTTTGTTGTGAGTTCAAGCGCACTCGCCCATTTGTTATAAATACCGGGGCACACGTGCTTCGCGCTCAGTTCTCTTACAGCTTTCATGTTGTTTGCTGAGCTTCTTGCACTGATGAAGGGGCTCCATTGTAGCCTTGAAATAGCTATTTGCTGTACTTTCTACCTTATTTGTGCTTTATTTACGTTGATTTTTAACTTCAAATGCATTCAAACAATTTAAAAGAAGCATGGTGATTTGGAAACAAAAAAAAAAAAAAATAAATGAATAAATACACGAATAAATAAATAAAATAAGATAAAATAAAATGCACAACGTTTTTAGTTTAAAATTTAAATTTTCTTTTTAATTAAAGCTAGCAAATATTTTGGCTGGGTATTTTTATAAAAATATATCGAACTTTTCTTACTGAGATCGTGTTGATATATGTTGATGTGTGCTTGTCCACATTTCATAAAGACATTCCATTAATGAAAAATATGGCATTTTTATTTCCTTTGCATGCTTTTATCATGTTTTTAATATTATTACTGTGATTAGTATCGTTATCATGTGTCTATATTTTAGCTATTTGAGTTTTTAGTTTAACCCCTTCCAGGCTCATTTTATTTCGGGATTACGGATCAAAAATGTCAATTTTTTTTATGCTTATTTTCACACAAACATATCTTTTAAAACATAATAGCATCATTCGCATGCAACATTTCATACAAATAAATGTAAAACAATCTATTTAAATAAATGAGTTATTTCGGGATTACGGATCAAAAAATGTCAATTATTTTATGCTTATTTTCATACATACATATCTTTTTAAACATAATAGCATCATTTGCATGCAACATTTCCTAAAAATAAATGTAAAAATATCGATTTTATTAAATTAGTATTTACGAGCAAAGTTGGCTTTCTGTATGGCAGAAATCATTATACTTTGGATTCGGCGCCTACTCTTATCTTAAATCTACAGCTCAAAACACTGTATAGTTATGTTAACTAGTAGCAACAATAGTAAATAAAAACATCCGAAACCATAAAAGGGACATGTGAAATAATTCTTGAAAGACTGGTTGTGCAGTGTTAATTTTCACCGTGCCCGAGCTACACTCGGGATGAGCCAGAATGGAACATTTCGCTTGCCCGAGTCCAGCTCGGGATAAGCCGGGAAGGGGTTAAAAAACGTGATACTCATAGGTTCGTTTCTATCTTTATCAAAAAAGAAAAAAAAATCGTTTTAAATAAAGAAATCGCTTGCACGTTCTCTTTTAAGTAGAATTCTGATCTACATTTACTAGAACATAAAATCTTAAATCTCAGTATCATCATGTCTCAAAGGTTTCTTCTTCTTTGAGGAGTAGGAGAGTTGCAGGTATGCCATAACTTCCTAAATATTTTATCAAACTTTAGAGGAATAATTTTAAATACAGTTGAGTCCGCTTATTTGAATATCGGTTAAAAGAATATCCCGCTTAATATAATACATTTTCGATGCACCAGACCATTAAAATGCATTATTTTCATCCCGGATAATTGATTATCCCGCTTATTAGAATATTTTTAGTGGTGAAATGGTTATTCCACTAAGCGGGCTCGACTGTATTTCTTTCTCCACTTTCGGCAGACAAGAAAGAAAAAAAAACATTTGGTTTTGTATTTGTTTGCTTTTCTCGAAAATCAGATTTTTAAATTATCACTATCAAGCATAAATGTTTTGCACGGGTCAGCTAGTATGCATACATTTTATTTATTTATTTATTTATATGTGTGTGTGTGAGTGCATGTTATCGGAAAATCACTCTATTTCTGTTTTCTTTAAACTTATTAATGTGTCAACACTACAAAACCTTTCCAAAATCATTTTGTGCGTTGCTCTTAAAGCATCATTTAAACAAGTCCCAAAAGAAGACGTACGCTTGTGCAAAATTAAATCACTCTCCAAGTTATTTGATAAATTTCTTGAAGGTTTTAATCATGCAACTTACATAAGAAAAAAACAGGATTAAATCCTCCAAAGGGCAGTTAGGAGTTACAGTAAATTGAATTTTTATTCCTCAAAGAATGTTTAGTTTTATTTATTTTTTCCCGGCACTTTTTTTTTGCCTTAGGGATAAGCTTAAACGAGTAATTTTCCTTCCAGAAATTCATTGAATATGTAAGACATTGTGTTTCTTTGTAATGGATTAAAATAAATGTTTCAACTTTTATTTAAGAAATATTTATTTATAGATTATACTTACTTTTTTTTTTGAAGTAAAAATTTGTTTTTTGGTAATTCATTTAGGTAAGCTAAATATTGGTTTATATTGCAAATTATATCCTTTAGGTCATTTAGCAATTTTTTTAAAGTTTAAAAATGCATCAGTACCTCTTGTGTTTCTTTGTAATGGGTAAAATAAATGTTATAACTTTCATTAAGTACAGGGTGCGGCAGAAAAACCCGGACAAAGTTTTATTGTGATAATTTTATTAAACAAAAGAAATTTAGCAAAACAGCAATTAATAATATTAACATAGACTTCCTACAATAATATACTCAGCCGATTTCGAAGTGGCTTCCTCCAGCTGTGATACATAGATCCAAACGTAACTTAAAATTTTCAGCGATGGGCCGCAGCTCTTCCAACAACAATCGGTCTCATTCTCAAAGAAGCGACTGCTTCAGCGACTCCAAGCTTTTGTGGGGCTTAGCACAGGCCCTGGCCTCCAAAATGGACCACACACTGTAATTCATGGGATTCAGATCCGGCGAGTAGGGGGCCATTCCGTAGAGGAGATGAAGTCTGAAAAATGATCCGTCACAAGTCCTGAGTCGTTTTTGTCTGGTGAGCCGGCGCTGAGTCCTTCTGGAACATCTAATCCTCATCACCAAGGTGCTGCTGGGCCTACAGAAGTACGACGGCCTGAAGAATGTTGTGGCGATACAGTTTTTGGTTGAGTTTGACCCCTTAATCCAGAAAAACAAGAGAAGTCTTGCCGCAATCGCAAATTCCTCCCCAGACCATCACCGATTAGGGATTTTGGTGGTGTTCGACGATGGCCGATGTGGCAGGAGCTTCCGTGAACCAGATTCTGTCATTTTGGTAGTTATGCATCAGTTCAACAGTGAACAGCTTCTCATCTGTGAAGAGGAAGCGCTTCCACTGCTCACCTGCGGCCCGACGTTTGAGCTGGCGACATGTTTGAAGTCTCACGCGCTTGTTCTCTTCAGTGAGAAGTAACACTTTTTGGAGCTTGTACGGCTTCAGTTTGAGTTCTTGTTTAGCTATTCGCCGAACTGATCGGTCGCTGATTCGACCTCACGAGCGATGTTTTGAATGGAGACCCTCGAATTTCGCTGCACTCGCTTCTTGATGAGCCTACGGTAGGAAAAAATGTTCACGATCCGTTTTCTTCCGCTTCCTGGACGGCGTAAGTCATGACCAAGCTCTTTGTACTGGCTAATTGCATCAAAAATAGCCTGTCGAGGAATTTTGAGCAAACGAATTGACGTTTAACAGCTCGAAACAGTAAAACAACATCTACGCATCTTTCTGCCATTCTGCAAACGAAACAACAATGATGAGTACAGAATCGACACTGCACTCCTCAATAAAGGAAAACATATAGAATCTTCTAAAAAAGGAATTAGCTGTATACGGTAAAACGTGTTGGTGTCAGGACGTGACAAACTTTGTCCGAGTTTTTTTGCCGCACCCTGTAAAAGTTTATTTATTTTAAATTATTATTATAGTTATTATTATTAACTATCATTATTATTATCATCATTATTATTATTAAATATCATTATTATCATCATCATTATTATTATTAACTATCATTATTATTATCATTGTTTTTATTATTATTAAATATCATTCTTATTATCATTATTATTATCATTATTATTATTATTATTATTAACTATTACTACTATTATTTTTATTAATTATTATTATTATTATTATTATTAACTATTACTACTATTATTTTTATTAATTATTATTATTATTATTATTATTAACTATTACTACTATTATTTTTATTAATTATTATTATTATTATTATTATTAACTATTACTACTATTATTTTTATTAATTATTATTATTATTATTATTATTAACTATTACTACTATTATTTTTATTAATTATTATTATTATTATTATTATTTACTATCATTTTTTTAAGTAAAAATTTATTTTTTGGTAATTCATTTAGGTAAGCTAAATATTGGTTTATATTTTGAAAATATTTCCTTTACGCCAATTAGCACATTTTTAAAAGTTTAAAATGCATAAAAATAGCTTTCTTTGAGCAGTTTAGTTAACATCAGAAAAATTCTACCTATTGTTTTCGAGTTTCCTAAAAAATGTTTCACAATTTTGACACGAACTTCATGCTTGAGAGCTACTTCACTGAAATAAGTATTTATGTCAAGAGTAAAAAGAAGCATCAAACTAATCTACTACTTGGAAAGTCATTCGAAGGAAAAAAAAGAAAACAAACCGAGTTTAAGCCTGAAAAAAATTGAAAGTTCGAAACACTTTAGATAAGATACAGATAGAAGCTTAGGACAAGTCTTAGTAGAAAATCAAAACATACGCTTCAGATATTTTTTCCCCAGAGCTGAACTTCTACACTTGACATTTCGATTACATCTGTGGAAAAAACAGACAAAATATAATATTAAGGTGAATCAGATTGCCAAATATAGTGGTGCATTGCAGAAGTTATAAATAGCTTTTTATTCTCTCGGGACTGATTTATGAAAAATATTCAAACAAAAAACCGTTTATTAAATGTAAAAGAAAGTGCCACTGTAAATCATATCAAAAACATTTCTGCTTTTATGAGCCTAGTATAAATTGTATTTTTTATGAAATCAGTTTTCAAAGGGGATATTTTCAAAGCAAACACATGTAAAATATGGATGAATAAACATTAAAAATATTTGAATAGTATTAAAATAACTAAATAAATAAATAAAAAACATTTAGTAAAATATTTTTAAAATTAAACACTTTCTTTTCGCAGACAGTCATCACCATGGATATAAATAAGATATTGATATCCATGATGGTATTTTTAGAGCAAGATTTTGTAAACACCCTGCATATAATATCCTTAGTAAGTGTTAAAAGGAGCAAGTAAGTAAAGTTTTTGGTCTGTATATATTGTATTTCTGTCAAATAAACCAAATCAAGCTGAGAATTGAAAGCGCGCGTTTTTGCTTAAAAAGTAAAATATGAACTTTTAATGTTTCATTGCAAAAAAATTGACAAAAATCTGCAGACACGTGTTTCGTGGGTACAAGGAACACCTCTTTTAATGCAAAGAAATGTGACCTTTGGGGTGAAAAGTCATCTAACAACACGTTGGAATAATGAGCAGTTTAAATAGAAAAACTTATATTTTCAAAACAAACAAGATAAAATGATAACTAACTTAACCTAACTTATTACACAAGAAGAAAACCGCCACAAAACCAACCGAACACCAAGAAGAAAATCGTTAATTAATTAATAAATCTCCAAAAATCCGATTGATACAAAATGGTGGCAAATGAATGAAACCATTTATGCATAATTAGCTATAAATTTGTGGTGGAAAAAAATATGTACCAAAGCACTTAAAATATAGAGGAATTCAGAAAGAAACAGAATGAAATAAAAGTAATTTAAATCAGTTAAACACAAAACAAAGTCTGTAACTAAAATAATGAAATAAAAATAAATAAATGAAATAGCAAGAGTAGAAAATTGCAAGGGAGATACCAGTTTACATAAAAAAAACCGAAAGCAAAAACTAGTAATAAAAAACTAAGCCATACTGAAGAAAATTATGGTATTGGTAGTATGGTTCCTCATAATGTGGAATGAAATCCCAAACATCTAGATCCGACGAATTTGAAAATATTTGAATAATTTGATAAGAGTTGGAAATCTTTGAATCATGTGATAGGTAATTAAAAGAGTGATTCACACAAACTCCAACAGTGTTTAGCAATTGTTAACTTATTTAGCTGCTATTTTTTTTACATAATTTTAATGCTGTTTCAAGTGAATGTTTTAAGAATGTTGAGTCTGTCTACTGTATCCAATTCTGCAATTGCAATTTATGTTATAAAGTTCACGAGATTTAATAGGATGACTTTAAGAAAAGAGAACGAAATATTATTTAATAGGAGAAAATACCACCTGGAATTAGAACCGCTTCAAAATCTTAGCAATCTGAACACTAACGGCATGAAGGAATCACAGAAAAAAATGACATATTGTACAATAGTTCACCTAAATAAGAGAAAAATCTGTAACCGGAGCTGTCACAGATGAGTTATTTTCTGTAAAATAAAAACACAAGTGCGATAAATTACCAGTACACATTGATCTACCAAACACATTTTCTATGAAACATTAAGCTTCCGCAATATAAGTACACTGTTAAAAAATCGATTTTTTAAAAAGTAAATGTGGCTCTAAACGGAGTGTTCATCGTTCATTTTATTCAGCTCAACTGGCCACAACGTTCTTCCATTTTTACTGTAAATTTTTAAAAATAGAGTAGGGTCACTCCATAAAAATGTCAACTTCAGCAGAAGAAAAAAAATACCGAAGTAAAAAAAGTATCAAAAACTAAATGAATAAATACATAAAAAAAATCATACAACATAAGAAGTTAAAAAAATTGAAAAAGTATTGTAATTATCACTGAGATTAACCGTAATAAATAGTTTGTAGTGTGTCTATACTGCGTATTATTCGATGGTTACGTTAGTCACGTTACGTTAGTCACACTCCATCTTGAGTAAAAGTGATACTCAAGACTAAAAAAAATAAATAAGATTTAATAAATGTGTTTTAATGTGTCATTCAATTTTTAACACTTGCTTAACTTTGAGAAATTTTCCTCACAACATGAGCATTGATTTTCAGGGTTGCAAAAATGTTACGTTAGTCACACTGCTATTTTGGTTGAAAAAATATCTACTGTCAGTAATTTTGTTTTAAATTCTTAGCAGAATTGATACATAGATACCACGTACATTGTAAATCAACCAGCATAACTAAAAAATAGTTTTTATCCTTTAAGTTACAAGTAAACAGAGTTACAAAATCAGCTCTGAATGTTACGTTAGTCACTATGGAATGACCCAGTAGGTTTTATGATAAAAACACTGGCAACATGGATGTCAGTACTTTTTACCATAAAATTTCAGAATATTTATTTACAACGTAGTTTTGAATGATAAAATAATTTATCATGTACCATAATTTTTTACTGACGTAGTACTCAGTAATCCACCACTGTACAAGAAATACTTGAAACCAAGCTATTTTGAGATGATCCTTTTTCCCATATTCAATTCAATGGCTAAAGGTTCAAATCGTGCAAAATGCAGGGAAAATTTATCTGTTGAAAATTGTACCGAGAATATAGGAGGATGATTTACTTTTTTCTACAAGTAGGCTTTTGCCAAGCAGCGTCTTTTTTTTTTTTCATTTCGTCTTTTAACCTTTTTTTAAATCTCTATAAAGCTTTTTACGTGATATGTTAGCGTGATAAGTTAATGTTATGAACTCCAACACAAAACACAGATATAAGTTAAATAAATAAATATAAATTTAAGTCCTTTTAAAAGTTTTATTCGTGTTGTGATACCTAGGTGATTTACAAACGAAGTAAATCTATGGATAAACATTTTTTATTATTGCCTCAGAACTGAAGTATTTTAATGATTTTCAACAAATACTTATTTACAAAAAACTGATATAATTAACAAAAAAATATTTTTTCCCACTCAAATAATACAAATAATGCATTTGAATACATTTAAATTAAAAAAATCTTACTATACTCGATGCATATGGGGTAAAAACTATTCACTGCGATTTTATTTTTTCAGTTTTTAATAGAATAAAAATAAAATAATGAAAGAGAAAGTATCCATGAACAAAATAAAACATATTTACTTACTTATTCATTTTTTGTGCTGAGAATTTCAAGTTCACCATCAAAAGACCCTTAAAAATTAATAATAGAGATATTTTCGGAAGTAAATTTTGCTCAAGCTATATCCTACAAATAAAATATAAGCAAAAGAAGTAATTAAATGGTGTTTTTCAAACGGATTTTTTCTGAAAAGATTATATAATGATCATCTTATGCAGTATCGAATAACAATGTAAGATGAACTTCAAAATCACACAGTTCCTTACATTAATGTATTCCTAACATTTTTTTTAAAAATATCTTTTCTGTTGTCTAAATATTTTTACTTTCCCTTATCATTTTGTTTACATTCATATTTCGACTCAAATATGAATAACATACTCATATTTCGTATCTGTTTATTCAGTTATTTATTCTTTTTTTGGTGGAATTGCTCATTAAATATTCCCGTTTATCTCAAACTTGAGGTTTTTTTCATAGGTCTGTGTTACTCTTAAACGAATCTTTTTATGCATTATATATTCATCCCAGAAATACAATAATTTAGAGTAATGCTCAACACAAAAATATTTTTAATGAGCATCTTTTATTTAAATTACTTTCTAACAAAAGATTTAGAATATAATGAGCATACAGATGAAATACAGAACAAAAGATGTTTTCTAGCACAATTTTCCAAAAATGTATGATTAGGGACATCGTGTAAATGGGTATGTTCCAAAATGTATAGAGCGCAGATTGTTTAACAAGATTATTGCTTTTGTAATTTAAGTCTTTATTATGTAAGGAATTTAAACAATGACTATTTCTGAATCGCAAATGTATTTAAATAAACTTTTTTTAGCAACAACTTGTTTTCTTTAACACTCTGTGGAGAAACGGCTTTTTTTTTTTTTTTGCTTATGGATGTTTTTCACATTTTTTCCTTATTGTTTGATATTTTCTAATTTTGAAACTAATAAAAGCATAATCCACGAATAAGCTTTTTAGGAAAATATAAATATATATTTTAATGTCAATAGAGTAAAAGGTGAATGATATTGAAATTTAGTAAAAAAACTAACATTTAAACAAAACTCGATTTTGAATTTTTTTTTTTCCTTTTTGAACTTTGTTGATAGTAAAAGTAAACTCTTTATGCAGAAACGCATAAGACATGAGCAAAGCATTATATAGAAAAGCATATGTCAGCATTTAGAAATCTAATGGTTTTAGCAGCTTTAAGTTCTTAACGTAACGAATTTCCGAACATTTTTATTAATAACATATATAAGTTATGATTTGAGAAACATATCCAATACAACAAAGGTTAAATGAAAAATGAAAAACTGACAGTTCTCTCACAGCTTTCATGCTGTTTGTCGAGCTTTTTTCACTGAAGAAGGGTCTCCATTGTAGCCTCGAAATTGCTATTTGCTGTACTTTCTACATAATTTGTGCCTTATTTATGTGTTGACTTTTAACTTCAAATACAACAAAGGTTGCATCGATTCTGTTTTGGCATTTTCTATATTAAAAAAGAAAAATTAAAACTATGTAATACAGATAGATATATGTACTTATAGTAATAGAAATTTGACGTCTAAGGAAAGGGGCAATTATAAACAGACATTAAAATATGAGCTTATCAATATGAAATAAAATTCATAGTTATTCATATTAAAATTCGCAATTTACATATGATGCAGTGGTGTAAACAACATTCACATTTGGATTAGTCACTTAGGGGGTCACAGTACCTCAAAAATGACCAAAATAACAAAAAAAAAAATTATTGCTTACTTCATAAGTAAAAGTTATTTAAAACACTCGGAAAAATAGCATTGTTCTAGCTAAATTATTCAAAAAGTTATCAATGACTTTATCGCATGCATGCATTGTGTTCTAATGGAAAAGCAAAACTTCAAATTGCTTTTTCTCGATGATCAGTTTTTAGTGTTTCTGTGTTACTGGAAATGCTAAGGACTTCTTCTATTAAAGATACAACTTTAAAGCAATATTTTTGCACTCAGGATAATATATTGTTACAAATCTTGTAAATAGTTGTTGTTTTTCCTGCCTTGCATCATTTTCATTAGTTTTGGGTTTATCTGACGTCATGTGGCAAAAGTATCTGAAGATATCACCTTTATCACTTGTATACCGGCCCTCTAACGCTTTGTAGTTTTTACACTTGCCCTAACTTTGATAAGCGTGAAGACATTTTTCCCCCGCTGAGTGTGTTTTTTTTCTTTTTATGGAAATTTCATGAATGAATTGGAATACTCTAGATGTTGCTAGAAGGTTGTCGTGAATTCGATTCGTGTATAAATAGCTGGCCTTGAACACAAGTCAGTCAGTTCATTCCAGATTTGATTCTGGTGACTCGTTTTATTCGCTTTTTGCTTGGGCGAATGTTGTTTTTGCTTTTGTAATTTCTTAATTACTGTTCACGTTAGATACGTTTTGCTGATTTACTGTTGAGAGTACAGTGTACTGTTTGTTGCCTAATTGCTGGATGTTTAGCAATTGTTTCCTGCTCATATTGTAAATAGTGTATATACGTGTAAATAAATTTATAGTTACTTCCTCAAGATTGGACTGCTCATTTGAAGAAAGTTGAAGGTGCTACGAACTCGTTACAATTTTGGCGCCCAACGTGGGGCATCTTCAAGGACTTTCTTGGAACTTTCTGTGAACTTGGACTTTTCTTCCTGAGGACTTTTTGGCTTCAGAATTTTATGGTGATTACTCGAGCAATGGAGGAACAACTGAAAAAACTCCTTGATGCGATCAACGCTGTTAAAAGTGACATGACTGCGAATCAAGAACAATTAAAAAATGATTTAACCGCTAGCATAACTTCAAGTCAAGAAGAAATCAAGAATGATATGGCGACTCTGGCTACTAATCAAGAACAGTTAAAAAATGATCTGGCTACTAATCAAGAACAATTAAAGAGTGATTTAACTGCTAGCATAACTTCAAGTCAAGAAGAAATTAAGAGCGATCTAACGTCAATGAAAAGTTTGGTGGAAACTAAATTTATCAACATGGAAAATAAAGTGGAGGCTCTAGAAGATCGAATCACCACAGTAGAAAACCATGTGGAAAATAAAATTAAAGAACTTGAATCAAAGTTATCAGGATCCTGCAACAACTCAGACAGCGCTGAGAATCTAATCTCCACAGTAGAAAACCATGTGGAAAAGAAAATTAAAGAACTTGAATCAAAGTTATCAGCATCCTGCAACAACTCAAGTGACTGTGTAGCTGCAGCTGGAACTTCTCGCCCATCCATCAAACTGGCCACGTTCGACGGGAAGACCTCGTGGAATATTTACAAGAAGCAGTTCCTCATCGTTGCAGAAGCAAACTCCTGGGACTCTTC
Source organism: Uloborus plumipes (assembly GCA_038373865.1). Classification (NCBI taxonomy): domain Eukaryota; kingdom Metazoa; phylum Arthropoda; class Arachnida; order Araneae; family Uloboridae; genus Uloborus; species Uloborus plumipes. The sequence continues at coordinate 127,229 of JAXGGA010001531.1, read as the reverse complement.
CACGAAAGCCTGTCAACTTGCAGCCTCGCTGAGAGGGGATGCAGCTGATATACTACAGACCTTCCCAGAGGACAAGCACCATGACTTTGAAGCCTTATCATCGGCCTTGGAGCTTCGCTTTGGCGAATCCTGCCAAAAAGAATTCAGCCAACTTCAGCTCAAATCCCGACTCCAGAGGGCTGGAGAGACTTTTCAAGTTTTTGCAGCAGACGTTGAGAGGCTTTCCCATCTCGCCTTCTCGGACTGTCCTTCGAGTGTTCGCGATAGCCTGGCCCTGAACTACTTTATAGACGGAGTGCGAAGTCCGGAAATTCAGACGGCTCTCCGGATGGCGGACATCAAAGATCTTAAATCCGGTCTGGTCTACGCAATGAAATTCGAGGCTGCACAACAAACGTCCCGCAAGGATCGTCATTCAATCAGGGGCTTGGAAGTGAGTGCCCAGGACTCGAACTCAACTCGTCTCTCGGAAATTGAGCGACAAATCAAAGAGATGTCGGGGACCCTGAAGAAGATTACGGCTCACAAAGACCAAAGTAAACAACCACTGAAGTGCTGGAAATGTGGCTGTGAGGGCCACGTACGAAGGAACTGCGAAGCCCGCCAAGAAACAAGAAGGAAGGGTACCTCTTCCTCTCCAGCTCAGGAAAACTAAGCTATGGCAATCTCGCGGGGCGGAGGTCGCCAAATTGCAATGAGCCCCATCCCAAAGTTTTCCAGATTTCTTCAAGAAGTGGCGGCTGCAACGGACTCTTCATTTACGCATATGTGAATGGGTTTCCCTGCGAAATGATTGTGGACACAGGAGCCAACGTTACCATCATTAGGACTGATGTGGCTCATCAATTTGGACTCAAGATCTTATGGACGCCGCCCTGCGTCACTCTCCAAACTGTGACAGGTGACAAAATCGAGATTGAAGGAAAAGTGAACTTAGAAATAATGTTCGGAAGCGCCACTTACCATCACACGGCATTCGTCGCTGACATTACAGATCCCTTCATTCTCGGACTGGACTTTTTAAGAAAATTTAATTTTTCTATTGACTTTAAAAATAAGGAGTTGCACTCGATGAGGGAAGACATAGTAATTTTCAATACCGAAAATAACTTAAAATCTGCTCAACAAATAATAGCCCAAACTGATTCACTGATTCCATCTAGATCAGAAGTACTAATACCTGGCTCCATCAAGGAAAACAATAGCTTTAAATTCGGCCTTATTGAATATCCTAACCAGAACAATAGCCCAAAAGGAGTACTAGTGGCATCTACGCTTGTGGACCTTTCAAGGAATGCAGTTCCTGTGAGAGTCGCCAATGTAAGTGAAAGACCGAGGAATATCAAGAAAGGAGAAGTGTTGGCAACTTGTACTCCCGTAAACTGCATCATCAGAAGAATTGATTCCCCCGAGGCTGTGTCTTCCGAGTCCTTGACTTCGAAATTAATTGGGAGTGCACCATTATCGAAGGATCAAAGATACGCTGCGGAAAAATTGGTGGACAACTTCAAGCAGGTGTTTTCATCTACATCCGAGGATGTTGGTCGCACGAGTTTGACGCAGCATAGGATCGACACTGGAGATCATCCCCCTATCAAGCAGCATCCAAGACGACTACCGTTCGCCAAGAAGGAAGAGGTCGAGATCCTCTTGAAAGAGATGCAGGAGAATGACGTCATCTAACCCTCATCCAGTCCTTGGGCATCCCCTATCGTCTTGGTCCGTAAGAAGGACGGCTCCACCAGATTTTGTGTTGATTACCGACGCCTGAATGACGTCACCAAGAAGGACAGTTACCCTCTTCCACGGATCGATGACACTCTGGACACCCTTTCCGGACACAAGTGGTTTTCGACCCTGGATTTGAAGAGCGGCTACTGGCAGGTGGAGATACACCCCGACGACCGAGAGAAGACGGCGTTTACAACCGGACAAGGCTTGTGGCAGTTTAAAGTGATGCCCTTCGGCCTCTGCAATGCACCAGCCACGTTTGAGCGTCTTATGGAATCAGTGTTAAGAGGACTTTCTTATGAATCCTGTCTTGTTTACTTGGACGACATCATCATCATAGGACGCAGTTTTGAGGAACATTTGGCTAATCTTAGGAAGGTGCTGCAAAAGCTTAAGGAAGCCAACCTGAAGTTAAGCCCGTCCAAATGTAATTTGTTCCGCCGTGAGGTGAACTACCTTGGTCACATTATCTCTTCTGAGGGTGTACGAACAGATCCAGATAAGGTGTCTGCAGTCAAGAATTGGAGCCGCCCCGAAAATGTCCATCAGCTGCGCAGTTTCCTGGGGCTCTGCACGTACTACAGGAAGTTTGTGAAGAATTTTTCCAACATTGCACGACCTTTGCATAAGCTGACGGAGAGCAAACAGAAATTTGAATGGTCCAAAGAATGCGAGGATGCATTTCTACAGCTGAAGGAGGCTTTAACATCAACGCCTATTCTCTCTTATCCTCAGCCTGGAAAATCCTTCATACTTGACACTGATGCGAGCCACGAGAGCGTTGGAGCTGTTTTATCTCAAGAAATTGACGGTAACGAACATGTTATCGCATACTGGAGCAAATGCTTATCAAAGTCGGAGCGAAATTATTGTGTCACGAGAAAGGAATTGCTCGCCATAGTTAAAGCTGTAGAACATTTCCATCATTACCTCTACGGCCGTAAATTCCTGCTCCGAACCGATCATGCCTCTTTAACTTGGCTTTTGAATTTCAAGAATCCAGAGGGCCAGGTAGCCAGGTGGATACAGCGGCTCCAGGAATATGACATCGAGATTAAGCACCGAAAAGGTTTGTCACACGGTAATGCTGACGCATTATCAAGAAGACCTTGTTCCGAGAATTGCCATTATTGCTCCCGAATAGAGAAACAGTACGGGACGACAATCCCTACTGCCTGTCAAGTTACTGCTACATCATCATCTTCAGATCCAGATCCATGGAGTGACGACCAAGTAAGAAAAGATCAGCTTGAAGACCCAGACCTAAAGCCTATCATAGAGTTAATGGAGAAAGACAGTCGGCGACCTAGCTGGCAAGACATTTCTATCTACAGTCCTGCAACGAAAAGATACTGGGCTCTATGGAAATCTCTCCAGTTGCGAAATGGCGTCCTGTATCGGAAATGGGAATCTGACGATGGTAAAGCATTCAAATGGCAGTTACTCCTTCCCAGATCAAGAATTCCAGACGTTCTAAAGGAATTGCACAGTAGTCCGACTGGAGGACACTTTGGTATCCTGAAAACCCTCCACAAGGTTCGAGAGCGCTTCTTCTGGAGCAAGGCGAAGGATGACGTGGAGAAGTGGTGTCATTCTTGTGACGCCTGTGCTGCCCGTAAAGGACCGAAGAGAAGAAGCCGCGGGAAACTACATCTTTACAACGTAGGAGCTCCTTTCGAACGAATCGGGATCGACATTCTTGGTCCTCTACCGAAAACTACTGATGGGAACAAATACATCCTCGTTTCCATTGACTATTTCACCAAATGGCCCGAAGCATATTCCATTCCGGATCAAGAAGCTACCACTGTAGCAGAGACTCTAGTCCAGCATTGGATCTCGAGATATGGGACACCTTTGCAGATCCATTCCGATCAGGGAAGAAACTTCATCTCTGCTGTGTTTGAGGGCCTATGTAATATCCTCAAAATTGAGAAAACTCGAACGACGCCACTACACCCACAATCGGACGGCATGGTGGAGAGATTTAACAGGACAATTCTTAATAATCTCTCGCTTATGGTCTCCAAAAATCAACAGGATTGGGACAAGAAACTTCCTCTGTTCTTGCTGGCCTACCGCAGTGCTGTCCACGAGACCACCGGATATTCCCCATCACAGATGCTCTTCGGCCGAGAGCTTCGGCTACCTTGTGATCTCGTCTTCGGTCTCCCTCCAGATGCGCCTTCATCGCCTGAGGAATACGTCCAGGATCTCCAGGCCCGGTTGGAGGACGTTCATCACTTCGCACGGGAGCGAATCAACATAGCGACGGAGAAGATGAAGACCCGATACGACACAAGGTCCACTGGTCATGACTTTCAAGAAGGTGACAAGGTGTGGCTATGGAATCCCATCCGACGTAAGGGTCTGTCACCCAAATTGCAGTCGCATTGGGATGGACCCTACACAGTCCTTCACCGGCTGAACGACGTCGTAGTGAGGATCCAGAAGTCATCACATTCAAAACCTAGGGTTGTCCATTATGATCGGCTAGCCCCATACTATGGCCATAGTTCGTAAAGTAAATCTAAAGCTACCATGGTAATTTGTTTGTAAATTTTGTAAATAACTTTTGCCTTTAATTGTTTGTAATATTACTCTATCAATGTTATTATTTCGTTCATGTTCTCATTGTTATTGTTTATCATGTTTATGATTGGTCATCATGTAATGTGTGCATCTGTAAGTCTTCCCTTGCTTCCTTTCTGGGGATTGTACTGCCCGGGACGTGCAGTCCTTGGGAAGGGGGCAATGTTACAAATCTTGTAAATAGTTGTTGTTTTTCCTGCCTTGCATCATTTTCATTAGTTTTGGGTTTATCTGACGTCATGTGGCAAAAGTATCTGAAGATATCACCTTTATCACTTGTATACCGGCCCTCTAACGCTTTGTAGTTTTTACACTTGCCCTAACTTTGATAAGCGTGAAGACATTTTTCCCCCGCTGAGTGTGTTTTTTTTTTCTTTTTATGGAAATTTCATGAATGAATTGGAATACTCTAGATGTTGCTAGAAGGTTGTCGTGAATTCGATTCGTGTATAAATAGCTGGCCTTGAACACAAGTCAGTCAGTTCATTCCAGATTTGATTCTGGTGACTCGTTTTATTCGCTTTTTGCTTGGGCGAATGTTGTTTTTGCTTTTGTAATTTCTTAATTACTGTTCACGTTAGATACGTTTTGCTGATTTACTGTTGAGAGTACAGTGTACTGTTTGTTGCCTAATTGCTGGATGTTTAGCAATTGTTTCCTGCTCATATTGTAAATAGTGTATATACGTGTAAATAAATTTATAGTTACTTCCTCAAGATTGGACTGCTCATTTGAAGAAAGTTGAAGGTGCTACGAACTCGTTACAATATTTAACAAAACTGTGCATTGAAAAAGCATTTCATAAATTGATGAAATTTTAAAAGCTTGTTAAACCTCGAAAAGCAAAATTTTCTATGATTTCTTTACATAAAAGGTCACAAAATATTTTAAAATAAATATTTAAGAAAATGGATGCACATATTTTTAGAGGTAATTCTTATGATCATTTAGCAAAAAGAAATTTTAAAATAAGTGCAAAAAAAAGCCTTTGAGTTTTTAAAAAATTGAAATTTTCTTAAATTTTTCAAATTTTCCAAAAAAGTGAGCAAAATTTTTTAATGTTTGAAAATAAATTATTGATTGTTAAATAAGTGCGGAAACAAAGATCCCAAAGAATTACATTTTTCACTTAAATTTAAGAAAATTGTTAGAAAGGTACTGTAACCCCTCAATTCCAATGTAATTTATGAGAGCTCTTCTAACTAATGCGTGCTTAATAATTCCCTCGATCCTAGAAAGTTAGGGAGTAAAACGATCTTACATTGTCTGAAATAGGTAGACATAAAACAAAACTGAATGAATGTAGTAGAGGATAACGGGCTACCTAGAGAGAAAACAATGCCTTTCGAGACTGATAAGGACCATCATTTTTGTAAGTCAAAGATAAAGCTCATAACTATTGGCTCAACATGTCCCAAGTGGCTTCATAAGGGATTAAATAAATTTTGCCAAAATAGGTATAAAGGCTAAGAAAATACTATTGTCGTTACTGTTTATTTTGAGCGGAATTTTTTGAAGCGAATTATGTGTAAATATTAGTTAAATGGTGTATTGTCCACTAATAAGGTAAGGTGTTGATGTATACCAGAATGCCATTGCAGGTTACAGTTTATTTATGAAGTTTGATTCAAAAATAATGATTTCGTATTGCTTTCAATTTGGAAACATTTGACGTACAGCTTTTCGGTAGCATTTAAATGAAAGAACAATTATTATAACTCCAATTGCTACAAATAGATGTCTATGCTTTTTATTATTTTGTCCCACTTGTTATTTCTTTTTCAGATCGTCAAAACGACGATCAAGAAGTAGGTGATTTCGTTCTTTCTGATTGGCCTTTCTTGGCTCCCGACTCGTCACGGTATGATTTCTTCTTGATGGGATATGTAAAGCGCACTAAGTTTATACCCCCTCTCCTTTCCCCGCATCTTTACTTGCTAATCACGAAATAAAAATTTGATCACTGCAGCAATTGCTTGTGCGATTACATAAATGCTAAAAGGTGTATGGTAAGAGTTTAAGTGTGGATCAGCTGTGCTCAGCACAAACGTTGTACCAACAATCAAAATTGAGCTGTTCTCACTGGATAGCCCTTCATAACATATCATATGTTACCTGCATACATAGTCTGATGTTCATTTGTGAACAGGGAATATTTTTAGAGAAAATCTGAAAAAATAAAATCTGAGTCAAATGCATGGAAGCACAGAACTTAAAATCGGTTTCTCAGTTTGACCTTTGGCTACAGATACGACTTATGTACTTAGCACGGCACAAATTTTATACTCTGCACGCGTTAGAGAGAGTGGGTATAGAGCCTCATTATGAGCCCAGTCTCTAACTTTATTAACCCCTGAATACATTTGTATATATGTTTTTTTTTCTTGTCGTGTGCCAGCCAGGCTGGCAATTTGGGGTACGCTGTTTCACTTTTGAAACAGTACCATAACATGGTGTAAAGTCCGACTTCCACAGTACATGCACGCCATAGGAACCCGTTTATAGGGTAGGCAGCCTTTCACAGCACAACTCATTCACACAAGGAAAGGACAAGGACAGGAGAGAGAAAGCACATCCATGCCCAAGCATGGGACTTGAACCCGGGACCACATCATCCGTGGCAGACTGCTCTGACCACTAGAAAATGTGGCCGGCATTTGTATCTCTCTCCAAGTAAATTGTTACATGTTTTGAAATCAGCTTGAATTGAAACACAAACTTCCAAATTTTATTGTTCTTTTTTTTTTAAATTCTGTACGGTAAATTCTTTCAGTGATATATCTTAAAAACTGACTACTTAACGTGACTGCCTCTTAAAAGGTTAGAATGAGTTAAGAGTATGTAAATTAAAATTCTCTTAAAAACGTCTATGTTTAAAACGCACTATTATTTTCAATCATCCTGAGCTCGAATGATACCCCAGATTTGTTTTTATTTTTAAATTTAATTATTAATATACCTCAAACTTACAGAAAAAAATTACGGTTTACGATTGTAGTTGCTCTGTTTATTTTCTATCCTTGTGTTTGTAAGTATATATGTTTGTATAAGAGTTAATGCCAGAGAAAATTTAATATAGTTGACACAATGATGTATTAGAGCTCGAGAAACATAGTTAAATTATTTTGAAATTATTTTAAGCAATATTAAATGGGGTATTAAAACTAACAAATATTCATCTTTATTGAACAGATGTCAAATATTGTATTCTGTCATAAAATATTAGTAAATAAAATTACAAAATTAAATATTACTCAATTGCAGTGAAAATGGCACTGGATTACTCTTTAACAATATTAAAAATAATTACTCGAAACTATCAAGTAGCTATCACTATTAGCTTTTAATTAAACTTTTCTAAGTTCAAACTGTTCAATTTCTCAAAAATGATTGTTTATATTTTAGTTGCAAAATTGCAAATTAAGTACTTGTGAGTCTGAAAAGCTTGATGCGAAACATAGAGGTAAGAAAAATTAACATTAATAAGATTAAAATGTTTCTATTGTTACAAAACGACTGTTTTCCATAATTTGAAAATAAATGGTTAAACATAGGTTTATATTATTATTGTACAATTAATATTCTGCTTCAAGAATAGTAAATCCTAGAAATAAGAATTATGTATATATATAAATAGGAAAAATAATAATAATAAATTCTTTATCTAAAGAAAAATACATGATAATAATCTTAAACCGTAAGAAAATTATTTTCAGCTTCTTTAAGCACCTGTAAAATATCATGTATGATGTCATTACAATTCATACACTTGTCGTTAAAGAGAAAAAAAAACATTACACATTTGAAAGGAATTCAAAAACAAATATAATCATGATGACAATTTTACCATTCTTCTTAGATTTTCTTTAGTTAAACTAATAAAAGACTGTAGCAGATAACCATTAGTTTTGTTTAAAGCCTACTGTTAACAGCTAGCGTATTTTTGCAATAAACTTAATTATTATATTAGTGCTAACTAAGCGCAAATAAACGTATTGATTGAAATAATCATAGGCAAATTCAAAAAGTTGCACACATTTTTGCAAAGTTTCTTCCTAAATATTAATAATATTAAGGATTTTTGAAGTTTTTGTGCCATCAAAAGGTTAAGAACAGCGAGGTGATTTGGAACAAAACTTCCTGATCCTACAATGAAATTCTTCATAAATATACCTTCGGGTATTTTTGGCAGTTAATTTTTTTTAGAAAGGTAATATTATAAGAAGTAGGAAAAAAATATTTTTGTCATTCTGGCAACACTATTGGCTTCTGTGCAAGGCTGCAAGCGGGACGCTAAAAAACATCAAGTTTTCATCGTCTGCAAAACTTTGTATGTAAGTACAGACCCCTTTATATTTCAAATCTAAGAATAGTATTTTTTAATTATGCATATATCTGAGCAACAGAGTACCACATTAGAAGAGACAACATATTTTAATTGTGGCATAAAAATGAAAAATTCTTCATAATGTCATAGGATAAGGATTTGCGGGGTGAATCGGAACACTTTGTTCTGTTGTTCCAATTCAAACTTATTTAAAGGAAACTGTTTGAAAAATCAAGATTCTAACCTCAATTCTTCTAGTCAAGACAAGGACAAGGATTTATTACTGTTTATCCCTTCTCGTGAGCAACTAGATCTTAGAATGACAGAAAGTTGCAGATTTAAAAAGATTTTTGCTCCAGGAGACTTCTTTTTACTTAAAATACATGGGGAAAGTCATACAGACTTTATGTAGCAAAAGTCCAGCACACAGACAGTGATGAATAAGTGGGAAAATCTTACAGGACAATCCCGAAACCCAGAGATTTCAAGAAACTAAAGAAAAGGCAGCGTTCATCCCAGAAGATGTTATGAAAAAACTTAAGCCAAGCCACAACTGCTAGTTTTAAGGACAAGTACATATTTGTAGACGACATGAGTGACTTCAATTTATGTTAAATCTTTGTATTTCAATTCAAAAGCATTTCTTAAAATTAATTTTAATTTTTCATAAGTTCAAAATTATTTTGAATTTTGACAAATCATAAACGTTTACTGGTATAGAAAATAAACTTTTATTTGACAGTAACTATCTGTTCTTATTTTCCCCCATCAATATTACTCATGTTTGTGAGACCTATTATAGGTTAAATTGAAAAACAAAATTTAACATGTGTTCTGATTGACCCCTTTTTTTTTTCAATCAAAGTTGAAAAGTGTACCGATTCACCTCATTTTACGGTAGGTACTTTTACAATTCAACCCTAAACAATTGAGGCTAAAATTTTCCTTTTGAAAAGCGCCGTATGAAACAAATGTACTATAATGGACACCATACTAAAATAAGAATCTAAAAACCTTTCAGAACACGAAAAACAATGGCGGAAATGAATCTATATATATATAAAAATGTATGGTACGTGTATATATATGTTTGTACAAAAAAAAAAAAAAAGAAAAAAACCTTCTTGGATTTTGCATGCTCCGTTTTAACCCGTGCGACGCCGGGCATATCCACTAGTCATCTAAGTTTATCAAAAGAAAAAAAAATGTAATTAATTTAGTATAAAAGTATATGAAGGAACATATTTTTCCTCCACAAAAAATATACTACAAGAAGTTTATTGATAAACAATAGACGTAAACGTACTTCAACATTTCAATGCTAATTTACGTTAAATAATTTTCACGATTACTATATAAGACAACATATGTTCAAATAAATGAACAATATTTATATCGAAGTGTGATTACCAGATGCATTGCTTCAAAGGTTAGCTAATTTGTGAAAAGCTGTAACTGTATTAAACATATAACGAAGGACCTAATCACACACACATATTCATTTTCATCTAAGTATTAAACACATTTCACTAAATTGGAGATAATGCCTGGCAATTTAGCATTGTTGAATGCTTTTCCTAATGTTCAATTACTTGCTACGGTGAAGCGCATCAAAATCTGTATGGGACGTAAATAATATTGAGACTCAACATTCAATAATTTCACAAAACGCTAATAATTTCATTCTCCTAATTCAGTAATTGTTTTATATATCTATGTATATATGCATCTACATGTTGATTTGTGTTTTTGTTTGCCTATTTGTCTACATATCGATCTATCTGTCTTGTACTATTTATATACCGGGTATCCGTGTTTAATGAGAATATTTTTTTTTTCGCAATCACCTGTCTTATTCCAAAAATGGTCAAAATGATATGCAAAGTTAAGATAAAAGGGTGATGTACAGAAAAACACGAAGCTTCTTCTTGAACTAAAAAGCGTATTTTCCCATATACCAACATCGACTGTTTTGAAATTGCTCGATAATATTTTAATTAGCTAAGACTGCAAATAGCCTTTTGGCTTATCGTGTCGCCAATCGAATTCTTTCTTTTCATTTCGTACCTGGTAGAAAGCTTCGGTTCGTTCTTTATTTTCCCATTGGATCTTTTTTGGCTTTGATTTTTTTTATTGGTGTTCATGTAATCCGCTATGTTTGCTTTTTAAGCTGTTCGCTTCTGCTTCCGTTGCTTTTGTCGGATGTCTGTGCATCCAAAAGCTCACAACTTTTTGCATTGATAAAGGCGTTCCATGTAACGCCGAAACACGTGTCTGCTGTATCCCTGCTCATTTGTGCATTGTAACGTTGTTATTTCCTGTCATCTTTTGCGCAAAGGTATTTGTAAACTTTGTAAACTTCATGTCAAACATATTTTTTCAGCAGGTAAAGCTGATTGTTAAAAACAAAATATGAGTATCTTATCTGACGAAATCGAATCGTAAAAAATGAGATATAAAATAATAGAATCTTTTTAACGATGGTTTGTTTCGTCTTTTTCTTCATATTTTAAAAAATAGTTTTTAAAACATAATAAGAAAAATAATAAATAAAATAAAAATAGGAAGCACGAAATAAATGCATTTTATGAAAACAAATAAATCAAAATATAAATAAATTCGTCCGAGCATTTTTCTTTTGAGTAAAAATCTAAATTTCGTTTTGATTTTCCGTTGGTGAAATTAAAATATGTGACTGATTTTCGGGTAAAAGAGTGGAAATCTGAATCGGAAACAATGAAATAATATGAGTAGGGGGTGAGTTATTTTTTATCAGTTTGCATTTCTGCCAGTCTGCAAAGTCAGAGTCAAGAAGTTGAATACAACATAAAAAAATAATCTGTGATTTAGCAGCACACAAAATACTAATTATGCAAACGGTGTCAGTTGAAAGCTTTTTTACTCACTTTTAGCAAGCGAACAAAAATGTATATAGCTCAAAAAAGTCTGAATGGTATGAGTTCTACGTTAATTATAGAAGAGGAAACTGGATGATGAGCTGCTTTATTATCAAAGAGCAGCATCAGCGGTAAAAGAAAAACAAATGCAAGCTTTAAGTTAACGCGTTGTGGATTTTATCTTTTGTATTTTAACACATAAAGATGTATTTTAAACGGATATTTATTAAATCATGCTTAAAATAGGCATTTAAAAAATATATAAAGACAATTATTAATACATGTTTTCCATTTTATTCGTTTTCCTATAATATTCAAAATATCTACCATTCAACTATACTACTCTGCAACGTTTCGTGACAACAATATCGTGACGTCAGCGTGACGCTTACGTGACGTTAGCCTATGAAAAACGAGCTATATAAAACGTCACAGCCTACTTGGCGAATTAGAAGAGATCCTAAACTGCTTCTGAGCTCTTATTGGCTCCGCGCGTAGTGACGTTTAGTGTCAAGTTATGTTGCTTTCTGGTATAGCTATTGATAAATATACTGCTCAAATAATGGCATCAATAAATCATTTTTCACTCTTATCTTCTTAAATTTTAAAAGGCCAGACTATTTTTAGAAAGTTTATACGAAAGTGTAGTTTGGGAGCAATTCATGGTAACACTCCTTGAATTTACCCCTTAGCAGCATTTCCTCCAAGCAAAGCAGATTTATTTTAATGAACAATAAATATGTTTGAGTGCGCCTTGTTTTATGAATGATGTCTAGCTATGTTTTTTATGGAACATCTGACTTTCTAGTTTCTTTTAACTTCTATACTAGCAGTGAGGTTTTAAAGTTATTTTAACTTGTTTGAAATGCGCTGTATAAATGTGCCATTTCATTTCATTTCATTTCATTTCACACTGCAGGGTCCCCCGTACCTACCACAGCTTCGTGGTTTAACCGGGATAGGGCCCTGAAGAGCGCTCTGTTCTTAATTTTGAACTAGAACCTAGGGTCGAGCAAACCCTAGGCCCAGCACCCCCAGAGGTATCGTTGTATAAATGTGCCACATTATCTGTTTTAAAAGTCTTGCTTTTTACTTCTAATTTTATATTACTTGAGTTTACTTTTATTCCATGTTATATTTTTATTGCTCTTTAAACGCATAAATATCAGTGTCTTTTTAAAGGTTTATAAAAAATATGGGTTTTATTTTTTTTAAAACTCAAGTTTTTGAATGAAAGAGCCTCTTAAATAGATTTAAAATTTATGTCAATCATATTCTTAAGCTTCGTGCGTAATAATGTCATTGAAACTTTCTGTGTTTTAAAATGAAGGTTTCCTGGGAGAAAGTGTTTAGGTTCCTAGGTAGTATTTTTTTTCAATGAAGACTGCCTGTTAGTTTCTCAATCGTTGATTAGTTGGACAAAATATTTGAAACAAAAAAAAAAGGCGGTCTGGGATATCATTTCCGAAAGTAAATAAGTATTAAGTAATTACTAAGGAAGTTACAAATTCTATTTCAAGGCTGAACTTAGACAAGCATGAGTTTATACTTTTGGACTTCTGATACTTGTCAAGCAGTACAGAAATTTACATGAACTGGATAATAAAGAAATGAATTTTATTGCAAATCATCTACTAGCAATTGGAATCATCAAACAATTTAAAGTGAATAACATAATGTATGTTCTCTAATTGAATTATAACTTAAAGAAACAAAGAACTAAATCCTGAAATAAACAGAAGGCATTTTTATTTTATACGATATAATTTTAGTATACGTAAGTTATGTTTTTAATGAAAAATTAAAATTGCTTGGATACCAATCAATAGCTGTCATCAAGTGATAGCGGAGCCTAAACATTGTTACTTTCATGTTTGTGAAAAACCAAAAAGTACAAGAAGCCGTAGCAGTTAGCAGTATGTTCAAATATGTGTTCTAAGCCAAACTACAAACTTTTTTATATGAGGGAATTGAGGAAAGAAATAACTCTCCGATCGAATTTCCAATGCCCTGCTTTCAAAGCACCGTGTCTATGACTTTACGAGACCATCAAGAGTCTGGAAAAACTAGTTTATATTCTTTGGTTAGATAAAGTTTTCCTCTTTTTATCGGTGTTCCGAAAAAAAACCCCTAAATTCTAAGTTCTGTTTTGTCTGGAAATATTTGCGAATGTCCAAAAATGTAACCAACTGTAAGTTTCGAAATTGCAATTTTTTATTAAAAAAAGTTCATTGAGAGGGGGAAAATTGAACTAGTACTTTTTGAAGAAAAAAATGAGGGGGGAGGATGGGGTTAGATCATGTCAGTTAAACTGGCTACATTACAAACAAAAAAAGAAAGACTGTGATCTTGACTGGTAGTAGAAAAACATTATAAACAATCTATAAAATACGACAAAAACTAAATGGGAGCTGTAAAGCTGTAACGACATAAAAGTACATTTTTCACTCTCAAACTATTAAAACGGCAGGATCCTGTGGATAAGAAATAATCGTGAAACGAAAATAGTATACATTAAAAGGAAAGAAATTAGTGTATAGTCATCACAAAGTTGTTATTTTGCTTATTAGCTTGAATTACGTAAAGATAAAAAGGAAAAACATCTATCCAAAACTAAATATTAGTAAAGAAATGTTTTTACATGTTTTATCTCTTAACTGCATCTTTCAGCTACAAATCTTTACCTATTCAAATATACTATATTGCAAAAAAACATCATTCATTCTTATCATCTACCAACCGCTAAGAAAGTAATCATTTATATGCACACAAAAAAGAATACCTCCCACTAAATATTCAAAGCAGTAGCTTAGATGTATCATAACGTACTTTTTTCATTTATATAAGTGGATAGAGACATATTTTTACCCCTGTAATAACTTCTTATACTCAAGGGACTTATAAGCTATACCTTATGCTTTCATCTGAAATATAATTTTCTTCAAAAGAATGCCACATCTACACTTGGTTATCATTCTGTATGTTAATTAATATAAGCTTTATTTATTTGCAAAGATTTCTGAAACGGAATGCTAGTTTTATTGAGAGTTGTTACTTAATTTGTTAACGTAATATTATAATAAATATTTATATTTATTTGAGAGAGAAATCATGGAGAAACATGTATATGAATTGCGAGTTCAAAATAAAATATTTAAACTGGTGTCGGTGGGCACATGCATTATAAGTTAATTTATTGTTAGAAATTTTGTTTTGGGTTAAAAATTACAAATATCAATTAAAAGCACTAGTCTTAAATTTGTCTAAGTGGAGGTGGGACTCTAATAAGGCAAACCCTGCAGGTAAACTGAAACCCCCGATTTTGTAAATGATGCTGCAATTAAATACAGATATTGTCAATGAGGGGAAAAAGTTGATTAAAATCAAACCCATTGAGTACAAAAGTCCTAAGTGAAATTAGCATGCGGTTAAAAAGAAATTCCTTAATAACGCAGTAGTTTCATTAATAATTACGCAACAACATGAAACAATTATTGTTAGCTTAAATATCAATTTTTCCTTATTTTTTCTAATTTATCGGAGCTTATCCTTCAGCAGTTAAGGGAGTTCCAAAGATTATTAAAGAGTAACATACTGAACTGAAAAGAGCATCCAAATCCACATATGGGTTGACGACACCATTAACGTAATCTATTTTAAGCAGTTATTGAACGATTTGAAAGTCTTTTTTTAATCGCGAAAAGGAGTGAAATTTTTATTAGAATTTTCCTCATTAACAGTTACATTTTGCATTAGGATTTGTTGATTTTCTTAATGGTGTGATTTTCAACGTTATGCCATCTTAAGTAGTCTGTTCAAATTTAAGTTAATTTATCTTTTTTAATTGCCTGTATATTGCTTTACAGCAGTGGATGTCTTTAAGGTGCGTTTGTCAGATTTCGTAGACTCACCATTTTGTGCATTGAAAAAGGCATTCCTTGTACTGCCAAAATACATGTATGCGTATTCCTTTGCGTTTGTGCTTCTTTTAGGTTGTAATTTAATTTTATAATCAGGCACAAATTTATTTCTCATAATAAGCAAAGTGATACAAAAAGATAGTTTTTATATTGAAAGGAAATTGATGGTCTTCAACAACTCAACGAAAAAAAAATCTAGCTAATTTTAAACATAACTTTAACATAAAGTTAAAGACTTATCTACTGAAAGATTAAGTTAAATTAGTTGATCATTTAACAGCTCATTAAACTTAAGTAAGTGTGGATACCCAAAAGTAAATGCACGTCCAACCACTTCAGGATGAAAGAAAATGTATGATGCTTAAATTATTCTTTTTTAAACTTTGTTTTACTGAAGACTGTTAATAGGTCATTAACTAATTATATTGCTTTTCTTTTAAAAACAAATACTAATGGGGATGTTTTGTGTTGCTTTTGTGTAAGAAGTGCTTTCAGCATGGGCAACTACGTGATATTTTAGCTTAAAATGTTTTTATTTTTTTTGGAAATAGATATAATTAGCTAAAGATTAAGAAATCTTGTATAGTTTTCACCATGATGCAGAAAAATACTATTACATGCTTGAACTATCCGAGTTTTTCGAGTGAAGAAAGTATGCTGTTTTATGCCTCAAGTAAATGACTTATGGGTAAATTTGCTTTAGATCACTTTTCGGCGAAACAATACGTATTTAAGCATGACTATAACATTCTTACTGAGTTTGACCAAATGAAACATTTTTCGTCATATGTTTGCTTTTTTTTCCAGAATTTTAAAGTCTTGCTTTTATTTCTCTTATTTTTGAATCTAAGGGAGTGTTATGTGTTATTCTATGATGTATCAAATTTCCAAAAAAGTTACCTTTTAATTCAGACGTGTTGCGGGTGTTTCAATTTTTTCATTTTAAAACACCAAAGACTGCAAATGTTTATACTTTCTTTTATTTTGACACAGAACATAGTTTTTTTCCACACGGCAATTTAAACCTTAGTTTAGCAACCGCAACGCGACGCAAAAGTATCTTTTAAATGTGTCAAAAAAACATCTGAAAATGGTACTTAAAAATAGATTACTTTGAATTCTAATATATAGACTTCTATTCAGTATTTTTTTTATTGTAGCGTTTTAAAATCATTTATTACGACAAATTTATTCTGGAGTTAAAAATAGGGCTAATTTAGTATTTTTTTTAAACATATCCATAAAGTAATGGAAAGATGGAATGGACTGCATTTTATGTAATACATTACGTATCATTGTATGAAACATATACTTCATATAATAATGCATAATGATCCCTTATATTTGAAAAAAAGTAGGCATAAAAGCCAACTCCGAGTTAAAACTCTGAGAAAGAAGTAAGAATAAATATGTAAAAAACTCAAATGGATTTTACAAACTAACGAGAAAATGCGTAAAAGATTTAATTCAAAAACTACATTTAAATGTTATCTACAGGGTGTTCCAAGTTAACTGTCATGACCTTTATTTCCTCAACCGTTCGTCCTAGATGTATACTTCCATTTGCAAAATTGCTCGAAATGAGGAGGAGAGTTAAGATATGGAAAGTTTCAAGCGAAAAAAAAAATTGGTTAAGAAATAAAAAAAAAATAACTTTTTAAAGGGGCTCCGGGCCCCCAAACTCATATTTAGAGAAATAATATCCATTGAAAAATAATACTAACACAAAAAAATGACATTTGTGCTATCAAAATCCATGGAGAAATGAAACATGAAACTTTATGACTTATACCACTTTACACTAGCGTTATTTTAAGTGATTTTGGGGGCTATATACACACGAAATTCGCACCATTCAGAGTTCTTTTTTTTTTTTTTTCAAAAAATTCTTTCTTTTCCTAAAATATATTTAACTGTAAAAGTTATTTAACATGGGAATTAAAATACGAAAAAAATTGAATAAGAAAGAATGAAAATGTCTTGCTGAATTCGCGAATATAAATTTACCGACTGTATAGTGATTGCTTGAAATAACGTAATCCTTTCACTGCAGAATAAAATCGGCTTAACTAGATGCATTTCGTTAAGGCTTGAAGTTACGATGTACACTACGGAACAGTATGTAGAAATGGTGTTGTTTTACGGACAATGTAATCGCAATGTATATTATTTTTTAGATTCTACATTTTTAGTGTGTTCAATATCTTTGTATAAAATTGTATAATAATTTACCTAGTCTTATTATGTTTTGTAGTCTTGCATCATCTGTAATTATTTTTGAATACAATGAGAAGCGAGTGTTTTCTGACATGGACGAAACAAATTTCATTATCGTCCCTAATCTAAAAGCTCGTTATTCCTCTGGCAGGGCGAAAATTTTCTTTTGTCAATTTGTTTACGGGCCCTGCGCATTCAAAACTCGAATATCTCCGCAAATTTTGATCGCACAAATGTCATTTTTTTATGTTAGTATTATTTTTCAATGGAGATTCTTTCCCTAAATATAAGTTTGGGGACCCGGAGTCCCTATAAAAAGTTAGATTTCGTATTTTTTGACTGAATTATTTTTTCGCTTCAAACTTTCAATATTTTGACTCTCTACCTCATTTTGAGCAAATTTGCAATTGGAAGTATGCATCTAGGGCGAACAGTTGAGGAATTAGAGGTCATGACAGTTGACTTGGAACACCCTGTATAAAGAGTACAAACTGAACATATAAAATTAGCTTTAAATTTTAGCATCGTTTCACTTACAAACAAAAATTTCTGGTTCCATGAAACGATTTTTTTCTCTTAACAAAGATTTATAAATGACTTGTTTTGCTAAGATTACATTTAGAAACAAACTCGATGGTGACAGAACGGTATTAATTCAAAAAAGAAAAACATGCTCTTCCTTTTGACAAACTCTGTTAATCCCCCGGTTATAGATGAATAACTTTCTTACGTTTTGCTTGAGAGTATTTCTTTTGTTTTGATAATACAATGGTAGAATTTTAAAATAAGTTGTAAAAAAATTATGAATATTTATCAGGACACATCAGTGTTCATGTGTGCATAATCTCATTAATCTAACGTCGGAAAATAAGTTGAATATCTATTAAAATTAATTCAGATGCAAACTTTCCGTTGTTCATTGTTTACATAATACTGAAAAAAATGCCTTACTATTAAATTAGCATTGAAGTATTGCATATATTTGTGTAAACTAAATGAATACTAAATTATTAGTCATGTCATTATCCAAAATAAACTTAATTTTAATTATTATTATGTTTTTTTATTATTCCATTTTTTTTTCATTATTTCAAATTCGTATTTCCATGTATTAAATATAAAATATTATTTTTATAATTAAATATGTGTGCAACTTGTAACAGATAAAATGTCTTGAAAATATAATTTATACGGCTTGATGTTAAAAAAATTCTAATTCTAAATTTAATTAATTATTGTGATTTTTTTTTCTTTTTCATTTTTAAAACTTCAAAACTGCAAACGTTTTTACTTTCTTAAATTTTAACATGAAATCCAGATTTTTCTACACGGAAAATTAAATCTCAGTTTGACACAGAACTATTTCACTTTAAGTCGTCAAAAATCTGAAATTGGTACTTTGTAGAACAGATTACTTTTTCATTCTAACTTAAGACTTTTATCCAATATTTGTTTTTTATTAGACTCCTGATGTCATATATTACCCCGAATTTCTTATGAAGCTGAAAATAATATGAGTTTAAATACTATTATGCTTTTAAAAATATGTATTGTAAATATTTTTGTACTGGAAATATAATCGATACATAATAAGTAATAAAACATTACCGGCATCTTACTTCTTTTACGAAATCTTACTCAATCCTTAAAGTTAATGATTCAGTCTCATGTATACCCATTTGAAAAATGTTTGGTTTAAACCAAATTCATACTATATAGATGTCATGAAATTTAAAACATGCTGATGAGCAACATAAACGAAAATGTTTTACATTACGACTTAAAAACTACATCGCGAAAAGGTCGGTTTTTAGTACTTTCTCTGAATTCCATGTTCAAACATTGCTTATTCGATAGAATAACATTGTTCAGTGTTAGGCCCGATGAAACATTTAGTATTTTGTTGTTTAACTTTTTGTGTAAAACTGTATACTTTAAGACTAATATCATGACATCCAAACATCACAAAATCTGAAAATTGGACAATTAATAAATAGACTAACTAGGGGTCTTAAGAGCAAGAATCTGAGAAACTGTCACGCCTAGCATTATGAGGTGATTTATGACCTCTCAGATTTTTTCCAAAAAATTACCAAATGTTTATTATCTTATGGAAAGACCAGAACCGAGGAAATAATAATAAATACCGAGGAAAGTTCAACGTGCTTTTAGTTGCGTAAGGCCGAAATATGAAAAATGTCATATTTTACCGATATTCAAACGGTCATAACTTCCTCTGCCAACAACATATTTAAATATTTTTTTTGCCAATATCATACTCTATTCTTTGTCTTAACAGAACAGTTGAGTCCTTTGACGCGAAATGCTTAAAATTTTTTTACAAAAATTGCACAGGAAAAAATACATTTTTTGTAAAAAAAAATTACATTTTACGTCAAAGGACTCAACTGTTCTGTTAAGCCAAAGAATAGTATGACATTGGCAAAAAAAAATTTCTATATGTTGTTGGCAGAGGAAGTTATGGCAGTTTGAATATCGGTAATATATGAAATTATTCATATTTCGGCCTTACGCAACTAAAAGCACGTTGAACTTTCCTCAGTTATTTATACATTATTTTAAAGTGCTTACACTGGTCTTTCAAACGACACTACTTTTGCCGTGGCAACGGAAATGTACAAACTGCTTTTTGGACCTCAAAAACGTCAAAAAACGTCAAAAATGCCTTGTTTTGAGGGCCTTCACTGACCTTACGGCAACAACTTACCTCAAATTTAACATTCATTTTGTAAAGTTTCAATCCTCTGTATTCTATATACAAAAAGAAAACTGGAGTTCAACAGTTCCTGGTAAGAGTTTTGGCTCACAGCAACTTTTATGTCTTGAAAATCCGCTGAATTTTTGATGCCGCACCTTCACCTTTAGGGATCCATAAAAACTAAACAACTCAATTTTAGAACAAAACATTCTGGATTTGGTCTTTCCATAAGATAATAAACATTTGGTAATTTTTTGGAGAAAATCTGATGCGTCATGAATCACAGGCGTGACACTCTCTCAGATTCTTGCTCTTAAGAAATATTTTTCTAAGTAGACGATATGTAAAAAAAAACCTATCTCGCAAACGAAGTAATTAGAATAAATATGTATGTCAACTTTATTAATTTGCTTCAAAAGACAGCTTTTTTCAAATACATGCCATAAACCGACAGTTTCGCCTTAATTTAAACTTATCAATCTGGAATAGATAAAAGCCAATATGAAATCAGATGTTATTTGTTTTAGGCTGAAAGTTCCAAAAAAAAAACTGGAAACTAAATTACATTTAGAACACCAACGACCGACTGCAGCAGTGGTACGGTACAACTCTTAAATTAAAGACACAGCTCGGGTAATTAAGCAATAAGCATTCAATAATTTGCATTATTTTACAGCTCTTGAGACCTTCTTTGTAACAAACTACTTATATCTTATCCACGATAATTATTCGAAACGAAACAGTAAGCGCTTTAATTTATAAGATACATATTTTAAGTAGGTTATGGCGTTAGACATCCAGAGGATAGCAAATGAATATCAGTTTGATTAGTTGCTTCATTATATGTTTAATCAGGTATGAATATTTGCAAATTACCAGGACATATTGGCGATTAAATTCTGATTACATCTGGGTGCATAACTCGAGTTTGAATAATGTTACTATTTGCTTTCCATGGAACTAGTAGTGTAACATACTCATCGACCTAAATGGCAGTTGTATATTTAGATTAATATACGTAATGGGTACGTAGAAATACTCATACGTATGCATGCGTGAAATATATTAATCAATCCAAATATTTGATTTTTAACTGACCTACGCTAGGCTCTTACCCATTGCCATGAACCAATTCATCAATTAGAAAAGATCAAATATGTGTTTCACCGATTAAATTCTTAAAGCATTATCATATATTTTGCTAAAATACTTTTATTTATTAAAAAAAAAAGAATACTTAATGTTTTCAACCTTTGTAATAATATAATAAGGTTTTAAAAAAGACCTTGTTTTATATTTTGTCGTTTTTTATAATTACTACAAAAGCTACCCGGTGTATCCTTAGTCAGCAAACATTACTTTTTTTGATGTTTTCTGTCCTTACGAAGGAGACCAGCAACAAATGGAGAAAAGCAAAAAAGTTTTTGTTTTATCACATTTTATCGCAAAACTAGAAATAATTTGTAACTTTAATAATTTAATTTTCTTATGTACAATATTTGTATATATTTACTTAAAAGTAACACTTATATTCGCTCACATCTAAGCATTTTGTTCAAAAATATTAATTTTGGTAACATTTTTCTGACTAATAACAAGCATAATTTTCTGTTTAACCTTGTCAATTTTTCATAAAAATTTGGCAGCTCACAAAAGAAATATAATAGTTTAACTTGTTATAAATGTATTAAAATTTTGTTGAAATATGAATGTTTGAAGCAATTAGGTTTTCAATGGAGCATGCGCAAAAGTTATAAAGATATAATACTCATAATTTAAAACATAAGAAAGTGTGGCAATTTATAAAAAGTTCTTGCTGAACATTTAAAAAAATTAAAAAATCCTAAGGGCTTGCTTACAAATAATATGTTTTTATCAAGAATCACGCTGAACGATTGCTGGCAATTGGTGGCATTTTGAAGCGATTTCTTAATTTTCGTCAGATTATCCAACATTAACTGAAATTCGACTTATTAAACGACGATATATTTCTAAACTGTAAAGACATTTACTGTTCAACCACGGATAAAATGGAAAATCTAATATCCGGTTTATAGCCGGAAATGGACACAGCTAATAGTTTTTAGGGATGCCAGCTTTTGCAGATGTTGGTTAGCCTCTAAATCACATGCAAATTAACAGAATCATACGAAAATGAACAAACACGAGCATCAAATGTTTACTTTTATCCCCTGATGTAGATAGACTGGTCTTATCTAGAACCAATTACATAGCACTCGTGGTCAAACAGTAACTGGAATTTTTTTTTATAAATAGTAGTACCTGGGGACCGAGCCCGCTCGGTAAAAAAAAAAAAAAAGAGGTTTGTAAACTCGTGTTTTTTTTTTAATGCGAAGTACTTATTTAGATAAACTTGAAAAGCATTTTTAAGCCTTTGGTTGCAATTACGCATTTAAAACAGCCGTAATTTGTTTTAAAAAATACAACCATATTTAATCCATGCTCACCGTAAAATCACACCCAATTTCATTTGATTTTGCGCCGAAGACGCGGGAGGGGCTAAAGAATATGGATGCAGAGTCCGTGTTCTCCGGTACTTTCTCCGGTACTACCGTGCACCAGTACGGATTTTGTTCCAGTTGGTTTTGACTTTCTCTTCACTTCACACTCCAAGGTTCCTCCCGTACATACCACAACTCGTGGTTTAACCAGGATGCGGCCGTGAAGAGCGCTCTGTTCATTTTTGAACCAGGCCCAAGGGCAGAGCAAACCCTTGGCCCAGCATCCCCCAGAGGTATCGTTTCACTTGGAGGATTTTTTGACCACGAACATTTTTAACGTCCCCCAGCCACCATTTATGAAGACTGTGGATCCTTGATCAACTGGGCTTCCTCTATATGATCCGCCCGGGACCCTCCGGTTACGAGTCCGACGACTTACAGATCGGACTACAAAATCCCAAACTTTATCTAAATACAAATTTTTATCAAAATCAGTTGAGCCGTTTTCGAGATCCGAAATATATATATACAAGAATTGCTCGTCTATAGATATCAGATGTAATTTTGTTTCGAAACTTAATATTTTAAGAATGAGTTTCATATTTATTGATTTTTTACCTGAAATATCTTACTAAACACTCTTGAGGAGGAAAAAAAGTATTTTAAAACTAACTATAACACTTTTATACTCAATTTTGAAATCGCACTTGAAAAGTAAAGTAATCTGATTTTTATATACTGTAAGTTACCATAAAATTCATTTGATGTCGGTGGACAATTACCACTGCTTTTATCCCATGGCTTTTGAATAAATGAAACAGCTTGTTATCTAGTGAAGCCTTGCTTTAACATTTCAAAAACAATAACAAATTAACGTTGCCAAATACCATAATTTGAACTTGCGCTGATGTGATTAAATATGAAATCCAATTGTTATAACAAAACGTGGTCGCTACGGAAACAATAACAATGAAAGTACTCATAAAGAAAATGGCGAAATAAAAGCTTCTCAAACTTTCAATGAAGGCACAAAAAAAACGGGTTTTTTTGTGAAAACTCGCGTTTTTACAGAAAAAACGCCGACGTAGATGAACTCAGAAACCAAAACTCTATCTAAATGCAAAATTTTATCGAAATCGTTAGAGCCGTTTTCGAGATCCGAAAAATAAATAAATAAATAAATAAATAAATAAATATACAAGAATTGCTCGTTTAAAGATATTAGATAAATAGTATAAATATTCGCAGTATAAGTATAAATATAAAATAAATACATAGTATACATATAAATAGAATAAATATACTGTCTGTTTGCGTATAGTGCACCTGGCAGCGACGAGCGCTTCCATTTGAAAAAGGGGAGATCGGTTTAGGATGCGCACTTCCCGATGCCTTCAGTTTTTGTTCGCTTGCTACTTCCTCGTTGCATTTCCCCCCTATTTCGAGAAAGTCACAAGAGACTTGGCGCGTGTGCAGATTCAACGGAGGTCTCGCGAAAAAATGTTAGACCGTACGCATTTTTTCTATAAAGGTTTCATGTTCCATCTTTGGCGCATGCGCAGCGAAAAAAAGTATTGCTTTAAACGTTCATAGTTCATCAAATTTTCAATATTTCTACTTCACGCTTTAGTACAATAATTCTCTTGTATTCTGTCCAACTTGGAAATATTTGACGAAAAACTGTGCGCTGGGAATCAAAATATATAAATAAAATTGATATTTCATAAATAGATGTAATAATTTTTGTAGCATATGAACATTTCGTGTACATTGTAAGTAAACTGATTTCCTAATCTTACAGCTTATGCCGACCTTTTACAGTATATGAAAGATGATAAAATATGTCTCTGTTTTCTTTAATTTTTTGCTCGATCCCTAAATGTAGGGATTATTTCATTCTCAATGTGACAAAAGTAACATACCTATCGGTTTCTGTTTTCTTGAAAAATCTATACACTCATAAATTTTTGGAAGTGCCCTAATGCCTTTAGTTATATAGTGTAGTATTATTCAATATATGACAGCCCAAGTAGCACATACTTCGTTTTTTAAAGGTTGTAAAATGGTTATTAACGTTGTGACAACGGATTAAAAACGTTTATAAAACGTTTAAACGTTTTTTTTTTGTGCTACCTGGGAGAGTAGAAGTTAATGAAAACAATACGCTGTTTATTTTTTATGTTTGTATTAAATGCAGTTTTATTTGATTTCGATAATATTAAAGCTATTGCATTGGTCAAACATTACATTGTAAATGTTGTTAAAATGATATTTTAGAGAATATCAATTCTTTTGTAATTAGCTGTCACATTGCACCCACGCAAAAGGATTACATGGAAACTCTCATCCATCATTTCTCAGCTCAATGGATGTTCAAATTTTTCCGCAGGAAACTTTCAATTTATTCGAGAATTCTTATTTCGTTAAGATTATCAATGATAATTTATGATTGGACAAATATAATTGCATGCTTGTATATTTTACCCAATCAAATTTGGTATATTTTTACATAATGATTTGCTTTTCATTGGGGCTTTCTTTTTAACTATATGCTTTAGGTTAATTAATGGAAAAAAATTCAATGCCAAGAAATATTTCTTATCTTTTGGAAAAACCATTCATGGCAGCGTAGCGACATTACTTTATATTTTTTTTTAAAAATCAACGAGAAACTTTTTGCTAAGACATTCTCCCTATTTTAGCAAGAACTAATTTCTTATAATCTTGTTCTTTTATTTTTAATTCCAAGGTATCTGAAATATACCTTTTCACTCTTGTAACATTTAATGTAAAAATGAAAAATAAAGGATTAACTCTTTTAATTAAAATTTAGAATTATTTTCTTTCACGTAAGCGATATATATTTCATTAACTAGCAAGTACTTTATTTATAAAAGTTCTAAAAATAAATGCTGTTAACAAGATTTTTTCTAAATTACGCAAAAAATTACATTCTACAGAAAAACTCAACGCTAAATCACAACCCTAATGTCTACCCCTAAAAAATGTGTAAAAATTCTGAAAAAAATATTCATATCTTGAAACGATAAAAAGTAAGTCATTGTTTTTTCACTTGTGTAGTCCTTAGTAGTACTAAAAGTACAGTAAAAAATGTTTGAATGATGGAGGAGGAATGTTAGGGTATATAAGCATTCAAATGTACACTACTTTAAGTGATTGGAAAAGATCAAGTAAAGTCACATTTTTTTTCCGTTTTGACACGCTAGTTTATGAATTTATGTTCAGTTAAGTCAGTGTTCCTTGAAGATTCTGATAAAAAATGACTGTGTATAACAAACTTTTTTTATATATTACTAAACTTTTGTATTTGTAACAAATAAAAAGAATCATGTCATAATTTACTGCTTTTAACCCATTAATACCTAGCGTCCCTTTTTAGAGACGGTCCAAAATAGGGTCTGATTTTCCCCAAAATGAACATTTCAACCAAATAATCGTGTTCAATTAGTACCTTGGTATTGTTTCGACTCATTATTAACAGATTGCAGCATATAACCATTGTAAAGTGTGTTCTGTAGCAGTTTTAATATGATCTTTATCAAAAATGACATCGTTCACAATCTCAAGAAAAAAGCTAAGTTTTCAAAGTTATTCCCAGCTTCCCGGTTTATGTTAATTGCTGATTTTATTTCTTCTTATAAAATGTCTTTATAGATAATATATCGTATGCAGAAAAAAATTTTAGTAGAAAAAGTATGTACCCTCTGGGGTCTATCGTAACTTTTGAGGGAAGATTTTTCTTTCCTTAATAAAAAACTTATTTTTGACATGATATTTTTTTAATTATTTTTCCTGTCCATTAGACACTATTTGTAACCAGTATACGAAATATCTTGTGGAAAAAAAAATGTCAGGCATTAATGGGTTAAGTTGCAAATATAGTTTAAAAATATAACGGTTATACTAATAATTCCATGGGGTGTCAACTTTTTAATTTATACTTTTCGCACAGTTAAACTTTCAGTATAAATAATAAAACGTATGTAATAAACATTTTATATTCTTCTGCTTTAATTAATTTTCGTGCGCATTTGTTTAGAAGAACAGCTTTTATGTTAAACAAGACATGAATGGTATTTTTTCCTAAACATTTTCGAAATGAATGCTACAAAGTACGTAATAAAAACGTCAGCTACATAAATGAACAATGAACACTGAGTTAAATTTCGCTGACAAGATGCAATTAAGCAAAATCTTGTTAAATCTCCCCAGCTTTTCGTGTGCAAAAAAATATTCTACTTTTTTCTACCTCATAAATCTTTGTATTTGTTTATTTTAACCTTTTCATATTATTTATAGAATGTTGCATAGTTTCAAAACGTAAGAAGGTTTTTTTTTATACTACGTCATCATTTTAGGGCAAAGAAGAGAGTGCTGTACATTTTTAAATAGGTGCAAAATCAATAAGACATTGTTGTTAAAATACTTGAGAGACAGCTGCAAAACCAATTAGATTTCAGCATTGAATCAACCAAAACAATTTAGTAAGAGCTGAAAACAGACTAGTTTTACAGCCGTCTTACAAGTATTTAAAAAGCATTCTTTGCCAGTTTCCCAGTTATCAACTAGACATTGAAGAGGTTTTTATTTGTGACTATTAGCATTGCACTTATTTTAACAAGGGTAATTTAATTCTAACAATGTTCTTAAAAATCAAATAATTAAAAAGTGAGGAGAAGTTCATTTTCAATCCATTGAATATATCTCCCCCCCCCCCTTCCCACATTGGTGAATCTGCATCTTCATTCCTTTTGCGAACTGCGCTGCAGACATTGTTAAGCATGATTCGTAAAGCGCTTTTTTCGACGGAAGCTGTCCAGTATACAAGCCTGCCACGGTTGCTGTGGAATTGGCAATCGTCCAGTTAAGATGAGTCTATCTGATTGAGGGGAAAAAATAAAAATCTGATGCACGTGTTTCACTCATTTCAATATGTTTCTGCTTAATTTAGAAGCTGCCCACTTTTGTAAAAGCTGGTATCCCTAAAAACTAATAAATGCGGCCATTTTTGATTCATCCATGGTCGGACTGTAGATTACATAATTACTTTACTCGTTTGTCGATATGTCTTTGTTTATGACGTACCTTAACATTCTACAAAATGTTTTGAAATATTTCTTACTTTGCAGAGCTATTAAATCAGTATATTAAAGTGTTATTTATTTAGTTCATTATAAACACCAAGCTAAAAAATGTATGAATTCTCAGTTTTCACGTAACTCTTCAGTTCAGTGAAGTTAAATGATATTCTTCTATCTCATGAAATTCCATTTAGTTTGTAGGTCAAAAGGTGAAAGTAAATATTTGCTAAGAAAATTAATGATAAAATAAAACATCGCTTAAAATAATCTGGCATATTTTTGTTCACAGTTTCAAGCAAAACTTCTTTGACTCAAAATAATTTTAAAATAAGTTTTCGTGTCACTAGCATTGCTTAAAACCTTTTTCCAAATACGCTCTGGGATAAGTCATCAATTCTTGGAAAGTTTATAACCTCATATGCTGCATATGAGACACTTTGAAACTTAAAAATATATTTTCCTCGTCTAACGTCGTTAAATGGCAATTTGCAGCTTTCGGTATGGGTAGCATTTCGGGACTTAATTAAGTATTGTTAAACTGAATTTCTTAGCAGCAAGTAGTTCAGTGAAGAAACTTATAGGAAGTTTCCGAATTATGTCACACGCTTTAACTCTTTTACCAAATTGAAAACCATTAACCAACACATAAGTCGTACTTTTCAAAGTAATTTGATGCAGTACCAAACATCTTCATATTTTACCGTTTTGCTCTCCTAGTTGTTTTGTGCATTAACAACATGCTTGATAGTGTTTTAGAAACTATCTCATATCGAGTAATAGTAAGCTTTACACAAGGCATAAAAGCTAATAAATAATTTATGCATGCATCTTGACTTATTTAATGAAATTTAGTTGGATAATATATATGGTTCTGAAAGTGGTAAACTACTTTTAGTCTTTATTAGTTAATAAATCTTATTTTATTAAAGTAATTTCTAACTTAGTTTATGTGACACCAGTACTGCTTAAAATCACTGTCCGAAAATGGTCTAGGATAAGAAGTCGAAACGCTTTTGAAGAAATACATATATTTTTAATTTGAAGCTTTATAGGACACGTTATTACATAATATAAATATTTATTTTTAGTATCAATTTAAACAAAAAATGTTTTTTTCTAAAAAACTGGTGATTTGCACGTACAGTGTACTACAGTCACACCCGCATTATGTACACGTTATTACTTTTAAAACAAACCATTTTTGTGAAGAAAGTTAATGTTTCACGATATTAGGATACAAAATGGTTCTTAATATTCAAATATATAAAGATTAAAAGCCGAAATTTGAATTCTCGACATAAAATACAAATACATACGTTAAAAGGTTACACCAGTGAGCTGTAGATAGATTGAGAAATTTGCCCGTTACGTCAAAAATAATTTTCATTATTCTATATTGATATTTTTAAAATGACAAACAGAGTTTTCATTTAAACCGGGAACATGAATAGAAACATTTTTTATTACCATGCATATGCTAAAATGAAATGAATTGTTCAATAGTACACTGCAAAGTTTTTCAAAATCATAATTTTTTGAATTCGTACAATTTTGTTTCTTCACTTCAGTTTTAATACTGAATAACAGACATATGAAAATAGATGAAGATTTACCTGTGAACATGTACCAAAGCTTGTTTTTCGTACGTACATCGTAAAATTAGAGACGGCAACTTATTGCAACTGCTCAAAGCTCCAAATCTTAAGAAAGTAAAAATTCTGCTGTTTCCAAAACGAAAAACTAACCTAACTAAAAAAGTTAACTAATGTTAGAATTATACTTTATTGTGTTAATGTAAATACTGATAGGTGTCTTCTTAGGTTTTCAAAAATAATGAATGCTTCAGGCATTATGTGTGTTAGTTTTTTTTATTAAAAAAGCCCGCTTTATTAAATGGTAAAAAATACTTTTCACTTTATCATCGCGCAAGCTAATGTCTGTATAACTACCAAAGCAAACCTTCAAGTAACACTAAGTCAGACATTTATCGATGAAAAAGAAGATTCTAAAATAAATCTGACAAATGCATCAACAAAATCTTGAAGTCCTTTTTAAAGCTTTATATTTCATGTTTGCCAAAGAAAAAGTGGAAATATTATACTTTTCTCGCATGAAAATTATTATTTGACAAAAACAAATAAAAGAAGAACGGGAAAAAAATAACGGCGATAGAAACTGAGAGATGAAAGTAAAAGTTAAAACATAAAGAGAAAAATAATAAAGCAATTTGTAAACCTAATCCATTTTCTTCCGATTTCTCTTGACGTTTTCAACTATTTCTTGCGTTCAAAGAGACGTACCGTAACGTCAAAGTTTCCTTCAAAAATAATAAAACTTTAACGTGCACAAGTAAGCATTTAAGCAAATATATACTTTTATCGAAGTTTCTTAAAAGTGCTTTTAAAATAAAATATCCTAAGTAATGCACATTCCGTGAGGTATCATAGTTGATTTTGTTTCATTGGGGGACATGTTTCTTTAATTTCTTGCTATTTTTGAAATTTACATTACATTCTACTGAACCCTACCGCTTTTAAGATAGAACTATGGCAGAACTGCAGGCAATATGCTAACAGCACAGTTATGACATCCGCAGACTGCAGTCTCTGGATGTCATACCTGAGCTGCCGATCTTTGCATTTGCGAATGCTACTAGTTTTCTTTCCGTTTTTTTTTTTTTTTTATTTTATTTTTTTTTTAATTTTATTTTATTTTTTTTTTTAAACTTTGGCACTATTCACAATGGAATTAAATTCTTTGTCAGGTTCTATTTAATATAATGATTCTCGAGAACGCAATGAATCATATCGTGCTTATGAAGAATCTATTTAATCAAGCTTAATAGTTATAGGGAATGCTGTTCATTTGTGAACGCTCCGTCACATATACGAGATCTGAAATTCTGCTCTGTTTCATTGGCATGTTTCTTTAATTTCTTGCTATTTTTGAAATTTACATTACATTCTACTGAACACTACCGCTTTTAAGATAGAACTATGGCAGAACTGCAGGCATTATGCTAACAGCACAGTTATGACATCCGCAGACTGCAGTTTCTGGATGTCATAACTGAGCTGCCGATCTTTGCATTTACGAATGCTACTTGTTTTTTTTTTTTTTTTTTTTCGTTTTTTTTTTACTTTGGCACTATTCACAATGTAATTAAATTTTTTGTCAGGTTCTATTTAATATATTGATTCTCGAGAACGCGATGAATCATATCGTGCTTATGAAGAATTTATTTAATCAAGCTTAATAGTTATAGGGAATGCTGTTCATTTGTGAACAATCCGTCACGTATACGAGATTTGAAATTCCGCTCATTAGGCCGCTGATATCTATTGAAGATTTTGTAATACATAACTGGATTTTTTGTAAGCAGTAAAATTTATTTCGTTACGAAAATTTTAAAGCTAATAAATGCTATATTTTGCGCATACGCAGTGAGACATCAATTGGTTTAAAAATTATTTTTATTAAAGTTTTAATATTTTAATTAATGAACTCTAACTTATTTACATATTTTCAAATTTAGTGGAATATCTCTCTTGTATGCTGTCGTTTTTAAAAAGTTTGCTGACGATTGAAGGAACTCTACTTATTAACAATTAAAAGCATGTGAACAGTATTGATTTTGTTTGAAATAAATGCTTAGATGTTCATGAAAATAAGTGATTATTTTCCGACACTATAATTTTTTGAACGAATAATAGCAACAAATAACTTATTTCTTATTTGTTAATAATGTCACATTTTACATAGCATCTGAAGAAGAGTAGGAGGTATTTTATATTTTTTTAAATCACAACACTTAAAAAAAAAATTTTTTTCTTAGGCTGTGCGTAGTATCCTGTCTTACCTTATAACTTACAACCAATATTTGAATCGGAAAAGGTTAATGGTCGTCAAAGATCAATACAAATGTTGATTTTTTTTTGAAACCATTTATTTTGAGTTTGAATGTTAATAACAACCGGTAGGGGAGAAATTCAAAAATAAATAAATGAACAAATACATAGTATTGCAATAAAAATGAAAAGGCCCTCACTTTACGTCCAGAAATAAAACCGTTTAAGCACATTGTATTATTTGGTTATAACATTCCTGCCCTTTTTTTATTTTCAAACGCTTTCGAGCTCCGTAGCTTCAATGTTTACAATATCAAAGCATAATACTCTTCGTAAGAAATTTTAAATTTTGAACTTATTTCTTTAACATATTGAAAGGAATATTTGCTTTAAAATAATTTCCTTTGAACGTAGTGACAAGAAGATTGAAAGAAGAAACACTTACATAGGGATTTGAATAGTGAATTAAATGTTTAAGAATTTTTGCTTGTCAAAGAGTGTTTGGCATTCAAAAATCTCAAAAGAACAGAGAATATTTCAGAAGTATTAAACGAGAAAAACGTTATCAAACAGCATGAAAACTTTTTTTCATATCAAATTAGATTTTATGATTAACTTTGATAGCAAACATTTCTTCATATCTATATTTTTAAATATTTAAAGCCATGTGCGTACTCTTTTCACAACTATTTGAGAAAGCTTTAAAAAAATGAAGGGGATCAATGGTTTAAAATTCCTTTTTTTAATTATTCAAGTAATAACTAAATTTTATAATAAAAATGGGAACTATGATTTTTTTCGAATGTTCAACATCCAGTTCTATTTTACCTTTGACATTTTAGGAAATTACTTGTTTGTTAAGACTTCAAAAGTAGACAGTCAAAATCAAATAGAGGTACATGAATGCGTATATATATATGTTCTTCCAAAAAAAAAAGATTATATCTATGTCTATATATATATATATTATATATTAATGAAAAAATATCGTTCTTGACAATTATTTTTTACTTTTGCTAGTATCCTTCATCAAAAAGAAATGTCTTTAACAATTTTGCTTGTATTTTCTGGCGTCAATGCTTTTTTTTTTTAGTTTCATATATGTAAAATATTCTTTTTATAGTAATGGTGGCCATTAGGGTGGAGCGAAAAAAATGAATTTTTGATTTTCGTAAACGGGTACCTTTCATTTACTGTGAATGAGGCTAAGTAACAATTCTGTAAAATATTTCACTTTTGCGACGTCATCGTTAGTCTACGCATTTGGCCTAAAGTTTTGAAACTGTTTATTTTTTTTTTTTAGATTTTTCATTTTTTTTAAATATTGCAAATGATTTAACTAGTGATGGGTGGCTATTAAATGGAAGAAAATGGTTTGAAATATACAAGGATTTTTTAAAACCATTTTAGATTATGATTTCAGTCTGCGCATTAGACCCAAAGTTCATCAAAGTTTCCGAAATTTCCGATATTTTCAATATTGAGCAAACATTTTATAATTTAATATTTCCTCTCAATATTTTCTTAAAGTGCCTCCAAAACATTTTCTTAATCATTTTGTTGTTTCTTTGAACTACTCAAATATTTGCTTGCTCATTTAAATTACCCAGGACTCACCACGAGGAAGTGGCAGAACTTTGGGTGCCACCCGCCCTCCCCTTGCTTCCAACCAATGAGTGCACACATTTACATTTCTCAGACAAGTCATGAGCAATCAAGTGTTTCTTTGCGTAGGAAATTGTTTGCGTTGGTTTTGATGGATGCACTATAAAGTTAGGAAAATACAAATGTGTAACACGGAAACTGGAAGAAAAACTTGGTAGACCTCTGTAATGGGACAGTTGCCAATTACATTCGAATGAACTTAACTTGCGAACTTTTTTGCAAAAGCTAGATGGACCTATACCAGTGGACCAAAGTGATTATTTGATCCTGTTGGACGAAGCTAAAAAACATGTTATACTTTCAAATCAGTTCAATATGAGCCTACTGAGTTTGTCATTGATCAGATTGATGGTGACAATAAAAATGATTTTAGTACTGAGCAGCAGTAGCTTCATGAGAGGAGCAAGGTAGTTTTGACTGGGAAAATATCCAACAAGTTATGAAACATAAGTCCAAGAAAGCTTTCCCAAGCCAGATGGTTGACTACAGCAAACATAATCTTTAGACTATAATTTTTAAAAGAGTTCGTAACTTTCGCGGTAAAAATGGCCTAGCTTTTTTAGGATAAAGTGCAGACGTTACTAATTTAGCTATGGATCTGTGTGAGATTATAAAGAGTTACACTTAGCTCTCCGAGAAAAAAAATGTACAGTGAAATCTCACTTATGAGCCGGCTCAAGAGACCAACAGAAAAATGTGCATAAGTGAAAGAGACGCATACGTGAACAAGCCTATTTAAAAGTCTAAAACGCAACACAAGTTCTAATGAGAGCATGAATAAGATTGTTTCTATAGAAAATGGTCATATAACTACGGTTTGGCAACTACTGTAACCTAACTACAATTATATGGTGAAAACAAAAATTGTAGCATACGTAATCACAAACTGGTCCTTTTAAAACGATCCATATTAGATAATGGTCCCTTTCCAAACTCTCGTTCATGTAGAAAAATGCCTTCCGTGAGCAATAAAAGCGAAAGATTAAAGAAGAAAGTGAAGAAACATGCTCATTTTTTTAAGAAACTAAATTTAATTGCTTACAGTTTTCGAAAAATTCGGCGCATAAGTGAAATATTAAACTTTAGAGCGACGCATAAACGAATGAAATTATCATTTTTTTTACTATGGAATGTGACGAGACGGCTGAAAATCGTCATATAAGTAAAAAAGGCGCATAAATGAGGCGGTATATAAGTGAGAGTTCACTGTATTTTTCATTCAAAACAATGTGTACTTTGCACTCAAGAAATATGCAAGATATATATATATAGATATATATATATATATATTTATAAATGGATGCATGTATATTTGTTCCTTATATAAATCCAGTTTTTGTCGGATTGTCATCAAACTTGGCAAAGAGGCTCCTTGATGCACTAGAATTCACATAGGCCTGGGCTTTGAAATTAAAAAAAAATCCAAAAACGCTCAAAATTCAAATTTTATGCCTCAAAATGGCCCTTTTCTTTCAATTTTGAATAGATAGTGTAATAGAGATAAGTCTTTAAGCATACAAATTGATAAAATTCAACAGATTTAAATAGGAGTATTTTCCAACAAACATTACGATTAACAATGAATTATCAATTTAAGACTCAATTATTTCATTTTAGCATGAAATAAGTTTCTATATTCCCATGTGGATAGAATTCATTCAAATATATTTTTCGAGCTATGTTGTATTAATAAGAACACGGGCAACGCCGGGTTATCTAGTTAGTTCATAAGAGAGAGCATATAAAGAAACTTGTTTTAAACCGTATTATCAACGCTCAAATTCGAAAACAAACAAGCAAACAAGTGAGAACGCTTTAGATCCCAAAAAAAGATAAAAATATATTTTCATACATTACATATATAAGTCAAAAATCGGAATACATCGATATGATACCTTGTCATGATGTGGAAATTACAAAGCCATCTTTTACACGTAATGTAACAACACAATATTTACAAAGATTACTGGAAGTTAAGAATTTAAATATTATTTCTGAATGCGTTTTTTTTAAATTTCCATTAAAGACTCAATCAGTTGAAAGAGCTGCCAAATAGGCCACAAGCTCTTCAAAATTGGTATGTAGGGAAAAGAAAAAGGTCAGTAAAAAAGAGGATATATGACAGAAATATTTGATCAATTCACGACACAAAGGAACAATTTAAATGTTACAGACGTATCTAAGAAATGTAAATACGTGCTCGCATTGGTTGGAAGTAAGAGCTCACGTGTAGGACTCGAAAAACGGTCACCTCCTCGTGGTGAGTCTTGGGTAGTTCCACATGAGCTAACGAAGAGTTGCACGGTTCGAAGTAATAACAAAATGAATAAAAACATGTTTGAAGACACTTCCAGTGAATATTGAGAGGAAATACCGAGTAAAAAAGTGTTGAAAATATCAAATTTTGGGAAATTTGATGGATTTTGAGCGTACTGTACAAACTGAAATCAAAATCTTAAAAAGTGTCAAACAATTTCTTGTATATTTCAAACCTTTTTCTTCCATTTGACAATCACCTGTTACTAGTTTCATACTCTGCAATATTTTTTTTAAAAAATTGAGAAATCTAAAAGAAATCAAAAATTTCAGAACTTTAGGTCAAATGCGCAGACTAAAGATGACGTCGCAAAAGGGAATTTTTTTACATAATTGTTACTTAGCCTCATTTACAGTCAATGAAAGGTACCAATTTACGAAAATCAAAAATTCATTTTTTTGTTCCACCCTAGTGGTCATCCCGCGGCACGCGTGGCGCAGTGTGGCACGGCAGAGTATTAACAGTGACACGCGAAGACTTAATGAAAAAATTTAAAAATTGAGAAAATAATGTTGTTCTTAGAAATATTGCCAAAACAAAAGAATTTACTTTAAATAATATGACGATTGTATGACATGTGTCATGTGGCTGGCATGCAAATTGCCAAACTACAATATTGTAAATACTTCGTTAGCGTCCGATATCCAAAGAAAAAAAGCTGTAACAGAAAATGCTTTGAAAAGCATATTTGTACATAACATGAATGAAATTTTCGATGTTGTAGTCGAAATTTT
Organism: Uloborus plumipes; assembly: GCA_038373865.1. Lineage (NCBI taxonomy): Eukaryota > Metazoa > Arthropoda > Arachnida > Araneae > Uloboridae > Uloborus > Uloborus plumipes. The sequence goes on along the minus strand of JAXGGA010001531.1, from coordinate 90,698 downwards.
GGATTCACGCTAAATAGTTTCAGCTACAGGTGATGAAATATTCAAAGAAGTTAACTCTGTTCCTAGAATTAAAAAACCAGAATGGATAAAATTCCGTATTGGCTTCAGAAAATGGAGTACCTTAAGTTGTTTTTGTCACACTGCTTGAAAATTATTTGGAAAGAAAACTTGACACGTTTCATTATAATATCCATCAGAAGCTCTTTGTGCCAATTAATCAGACTTAGAGTTTTCCCTCTGACCGACACGACAGCGATAAATCGTGCACGATCGTCGTCATCCGACATTGGCGCACGCAAAGTGCATTGATATTCTATATACGCTTTTCGACCGCCCAATTCGAGGAAGATTGTGTCGTCTACGTTCGAACGATATCCTTTTGTCGGACCATTCGTGTCGGATGGCATCCATCTCCCTTTATTCATTTATCTGTTTACTTTCTTCGTTGGAGCAGCATATAGCAATGACATAACAGAATAATTAGCGCTGATTCTACAATGTTTCTTGAGCTTTTCCTTAGCAAGAAGGAAAGGACGACAAATTACCCCTTCATTGAAATATGCGATAGCTATCCAAAAGAAAAATACAGTCTTGATGAATCAAAATAAAATGTCTCGGTGAATAGATTCTCAATTTATCGCTCTACTGCTCCAACACTCAGAACGAAAATTTGAGCTTTTTGGAAGCATTAAAAATCGTCTGAGCAATAATAAAAAACAAAGTATAAAATAAAATGTTTACAATTTTTTTTTTACATACATCTTTTATCAATCGTTTGCAAATTAAAGCTTGTATTTATTAATGCAGAGATTTTTAATTTGAACGCCATTGCTATATTTCGAAGAAAGTAATTAGAACCAGTGGTCAACCTGTCATGGTTGACTATTGGAAACGCAGAGCACTTCTATACCCAGTAGTCGGCCACCCCTTTACAAAACAAATGAACCAAAGAACAAGTTTTTATTTTTTCATTAAAACAGTATTTTAAATACTCCGTTACAAAAAGAATTACTCAAATGAACAGTAAAATGAAAATAAGAAGAATACTTTATCACTTAAAGAAGATGTGTCCGCTTAACGAAAAAATAAGCAGAATCGCAAACTAGGATGACGGGCACAGTATTTTAAATAAAATGACTCAGTACTTATTCAAGAAAAGTACCCAAAACTTAACTGTCAATGGTTGATGCTTGGGGATAGGTACATTAATGTGTGAATGTTTCATATCCGATTTTGAATTAAAAATATACTATTTATGAGCAGTTTTATGTCATTGTAGCCGACTACTGGAGCACTTACCCTATAACTTAATTAATACCGAGAATTCAAATCAATCCTTCGTCACACTCTCATACTGTCTTCAGAGAACATTTCAAGTTTTAGAGTAAATTTTGCCATATGCATAAATAAATACAATATTTAGTTTTAAATTATATGATTTTATGTAACAAATAGGCACATATCTCGCCGTGACAAAATACGATTGGGGCCATTTTCTAATGTTAATCGTTATGCGTGAGTCAACAACACTCGGTAAAAGTATGACATAACAAGTATGACAATCTAAGCCAAGTTTTAGATTTCTACTCCAAAAATTGTGCAAAATACGAATCTGTTAAAAAAACAAGAAAAAAAAAAAAAAAGAAAAGAAAGAAAACAAAAGTTTTTACGTTGTAAGCAACTTATTTTCTAATTATCTCTACTAATAATAAAACTGAAAGTTTGTCTCTCTGTCTTTCCTTCTGTCTTTCCTTCTGTCTGTCTGTCTGTTACGCGCGTAGCGCCAAAACCGTTCGGTCGATTTTCATGCCACTTGGTACAAAATTAGTTTGTAGCATGTAGTTTTGCACCTCGAAGCGATTTTTCGAAAATTCCATTTCGTTCTTTTTCTATTCGAATTCTTAGCGGAAATTCGATAAAATAGGGAAGAAATATTTTATACACATTTTCAAGTCTTATGTCATTCGAAAGCTTGAAATTTTCTGCACAAAATGAAGTTTTTTCGAAGTTTCTACGATCATCAGGAGAGCTGTAACAATTGTTTTTAGAATCCCGGAATTCAAGGCTTACCTTCAGTAAAGCAAGCCAAACGATTCTAAAATGGTTAATGAAATGAATTATTTTATCAACTGAAATCAACTTTTCATGCTGTTACTATGGTTACGTGTTCATACTTATTTTTGTTTCGTTCTTTTTCCAGGGTTGCCAGAAGTAGTATTTTTGATACTACGGTAGTATTTTTTCGGCCCAAATAAGGAGCGTAGTATTTTTCTGGCCACCCTGTTTCCAATATACTAATGACTTAATTAAAAGATTTGGCGGATTTTTTTTCCATTTTTATAGATTTCGCATTTCAGCAATATTGATTTTGGCAACGTTTAGAAACAGTAGTAGGAGCGTCTATCGCCCATTTAGCGAGAAAGGGGTACCCAAAGCACAAAGATTAACCAAATATCGTATAAATTGTGACATTGCAACGTTCTTTTTAAAGTGTTTCATTTCGGAAAATGTATTGTTTTGTTTTTAAAGCTGGGAAAGGAAACTTTCTTCTTCTTTCAAATTTTGGTAAGATTTCTGTTGGTTTCTGTGAGCAACAAAATTGTTCTTATTTTCTCTTTTGGCTTATTTTTGTGCATCTCCAGTTGGGGTTTCATTTGAATGTCACAAGGGGATGCTTTACCCCTTTTTTGGAGTTAATCAGTGTTAATTTCAATGCAGATGAATTGGCGCGACCACTTGGCGATATATCGCCAAGCCTTTGGTCGCGAAGTATTTGTCGCCAATTTGGCGACATATCGCCAAGTTGGCGATTTTTTTTTTATTTGGACTCAATTTGGCGCTATTAGCGATATTTTGCCAATTTGGCGACAAATTTGCGATTTTTTTAAAAACTTTTTTTGGGGGGGTTCAATTTGGCGCTATTGGTGATATTTTGCGAAAAATTCACTGAATGATGTTAAAATCGGCGATATTTTGGAGATTAATCATTGTAAAACATTTTTTTGCATTGTTTCGTGGCAAACTAGGGATATAAATGTTTGAATTGTTATCTTACTCCCTCCAAGCACTATTTTAGCACTTAAGGCATCTACTAAGAAATGTACACGTAAAAGGAAGTAGTGTAGGGCCCATACCAAATTTTTATATCATACTTTGAAGGAATTGTAGTTGAATTATAACTAAAATAGAGTATTTTTTCTGCTATATTAATTATTTTACAAATGAACTTTTAATTTTATACCACGGGCAAAGCCGTGCGGGTACCGCTAGTAGTATATAAAAGAACGCAGAAACCATGTAAAGGCACGAAATCAACCTTTTCATTGAAATATTACATGACATACTTACGACTGGTTTAAGTTTGTAATTGCCACAAAATGGTTAAAAAATCACTATTTTTAACAGAAAAATGCAATGCGCGCAACCAGTAAAAAACGCAACCACTCTCAGCTGCCAGACACCCCGAATGTTGCATGCTGCTTAGAAGAGCATAGGGAAAGAAAAATGAAAGAGTCAAACTTCTTTAAATTGTCACTCAGAAACGTAGCTAGCTCTTAGATTGTAATGCTATTGTTATTATTTTTTGTGCCAATATGTTTAGGTTATACTTTTTGTTTAAGTTACACACCCATTTAACTTCCCGCATCACAAACTCATCTTCACGAGAACTTTCTCCCCTCAAACCGTGATATCATCTAAAAACGACCCCTTGTTGCCAGTTACATGTTTAAAATATTTGTTATAGATTTTTGGAACAGGGGAAGTAATTACGATAGGAACGTTAAAGTGCTTGGTCAAATCGTAATGCATCCGGCATTGAACTTATTCGTTTTAGCTCAAAAAAGAAAAGACATAAAACGCAAGAAAAAAATAATATGTTATGCTCTAAGATAGATGTATTTTTTCCATGTTCCAACTGATCATGTTTTTCATCTTGAGAAGACTGCTAATATTGCTTTACACAAAATTTCTTTTTAATAAAACGAATTGCATTTTAAAGACCAATTAATTTTCTAATGACAAAATAGATCCTTACAATATATAAACAACAGAGTAGGTATTTCATTTAAAAGAAAAAACTTCACAAATAAAAATACAACTTTTATGTATGAGCATTATCTTGAAGCCTGTATACCTTAAAAGAGCGCATAAGATAACATTATTTTTAACGACTGTCATTTTCCTCCGAACTTTCTCCACTGTATGCCATTTACATATAAGATGCTCATTACGCAGTACATTTTCCGGAAAATAAACAACGACTATACAGTTTTTATTTATGTGCTAAGCATAATGCTTGATATATGTACGCTTACTGAAATCACAATGAGTTTTATGTTTGTTGTGCAGTAAGTTTATGCGAAAGACATAAAAAAGAAAGTGGGACAGGGGCATCTGAGGGCTCAAGTTCATTGAATGAGACATGGTAAAAATGTCTGGAAACTTAAAAAACCTTTTGTTGAAAACAGTTTTACTTGCTGTTTTTTAACTAATTTATTTGTTTATCTTTTTTTAACTTAGATTTGCTTCGCAAGTGCAAAAATTAGCAAGGTATATACTTAGTTACTTTTTTTTAAACCGGGAATTTATGTCATACATTTTCAAAATTTTTGAGCAAAAAGTGTATAGATATATTACACTACAAAAAATAAACTCTTTCTACAGTATAATACTGGCAGCAGATGTTAAAGTTTAAAACTGTGAAGCAGCAATTTTACTGTTTATTATCACACTAGCGGTACCCGCACGGTATAAAATATAAAAGTTCATTTGTAAAATAATTGATATAGCAGAAAAAATGCTCTATTTCAGTTATAATTCAACTATAATTCCTTCAAAGTATGATATAAAAATCTGATATGGACCCCACACTACTTAATTTTACGTGTAAATTGCTTAGTAGATGCCTTAAGTGCTAAAATAGTGCTTGGAGTGAGCAAGATAATTCAAACATTTTGTATCCCTAGTTTGCTGCGAAACAATGCAAAAAAATGTTTTACAATGATTAATCTCCTAAATATCGCCGATTTTAACATCATTCAGTGGATTTTTCGCAAAATATCGCCAATAGCGCCAAATTAAACCAAAAAAAAAAAAAAAAAAAAAAAAATCCGCCAAGTTGGCGTCAAACACTTGGCGACCAAAAGCTTGGCGATCTATCGTTAAGTGGTCGCGTCAATTCATATCACTTTTGTTTGCATTGAAAACACTGATTTACCCCATAAAAGGGGTAAAAAACTCCCTTGGGGACATTCGAATGCAACCCCAAGGAGAGGTGCACAAAAATAAGCCAAAAGAGAAAATAAGAACAATTTTGTTGCTCACAGAAACCAACAGAAATCTTACCAAAGTTTAAAAGAAGAAGAAAGTTTTCTTTCCTAGCTTTAAAAACAAAACAATACATTTTCCGAAATGAAACACTTTAAAAAGAACGATGCAACATCGCAATTGATACGATATTTGGTTAATCTGTGCATTAGGTACCCTTTTCTCGCTAAATGGGCGATAGGCGCGCCAAGCGTGGTAACCCTGACTATTTTGCGTAGTTTCTCTCGGAGCTTTCAACTCCGCGAGACACGCAAAAACGCGCCAGTTGGTGACTTTTTGAAAACGCGCCAAGCATTGTCCCAAAGCACATTTTCACCGGGAAAAAGACAGGGTTGCCAGAGAATTGAAACAGAAAAATACTACGCCTCCTCTAAAAAAATATACTACAAAATACTACTGTTTCCAAACGTTGCCAAAATCAATATTGCTGAAATGCGACATCTATGAAAATGAAAAAAAAAAATCTGCCAAATCTTTAATTAAGTCATTAAAGTATAGTGGAAACAGGGTTTCCAGAAAAATACTACGCTCCTTATTTGGGCCGAAAAAATACTACCGTAGTATCAAAAATACTACGGTACGCTAGAAAAAGAACGAAACAAAAAAAAAAAAGGTATGAAAACGTAACCATGGTAACAACATGAAAAGTTGATTTCCGTTGATAAAATAATTCATTTCATCTCTCTTTTCAAACAAATTTTATTCTCGAGCTGAACCATTTCAGAATCGTTTGGCTTGCTTTACTGAAGGTAAGCTTTGAATTCCGGGATTCTAAAAACATTTATTACAGCTCTCCTGATGATCGTAGAAACTTCGAAAAAACTTCATTTTATGCAGAAAATTTCAAGCTTTCGAATGACATAAGACTTGAAAATGTGTATGAAATATTTCTTCCCTATTTTATCGAATTTCCGCTAAGAATTCGAATAGAAAAAGAACGAAATAGAATTTTCGAAAAATCGCTTCGAGTTGCAAAACTACATGCTTCAAACTAATTTTGTGCGAAGTGGCATGAAAATCGACCGAATGGTTTTGGCGCAACGCGCGTAACAGACAGAAAGACAGACAGAAAGAAAGAAAGACAGACCCACTTTTAGCTTTATTATTAGTAGAGAATTTACAGTTCATTAAAACAAAATTAGCTTAATTATACTGTAAAAACAACAGTATACTACTGGCAGCAGAGTTTCCAGTTTAATACTGTAAAATGCAGTTAATAACTATATAATTAACAATTTTACAGTTTATTACTGTAAAGCAGAAATTTTACAGTTTATTAGTGTAAAAACTAGCAATTTACAGTTAATTTCAGTAAAATTAGCATTTTTTAGTTTGTTTTCATAAAATTAGCTGTATTATACTGAAGAAACAACATCCATTTTTATAGTGCACAGTGCGTCTCGAAATGATAGGTCCACTCTTATTTATCAAAATTTCGACTCTTAATTGAGAATAAGAATCACTTTTTTTGATAGTGATTATATATCTGTAATTGTTATAACTTTGTTTGATGAAATTTCTTAAAAATAAATCATTTCTTCTTATTTGATGCAAATTTTCATTTTCAGATCGTTTCAAAAAGATAGGTCCGCCTTCAGAAATGTTGCCCCAACCACGTTTATTTCCAAAAATGTGCATAAGTATCGTTGCTTAGTCTTACAACGGGATCATGCTTGCTGCTGTGGAGGTATTTAAACAGATTTGAAAAGCACTTTGTAGTCAAACAAAACGAGGTGTCGTTGCAGTCGTTTGCTGGTTGAGCAGGGGAAAATTGATGCATTTTAGCAGTCTGGAGAATCGAATAGAGAAATAGATAAGCTTTTAAACAGATCGCAAAGTGTTGCAAACAATTTTTTGCTATTTAGAAATGATTATAGCAGTAAAAAATCATCTGGCCGCCCATCAAAAGTAACACCTCGACAACGAAACACTATCGTAAGGGACCTTAAATCTGGAAATAATGAGCAGATCCACTTTTGCCAAACAACTAAACCCTTCAATATCAAAATCTACAGTCTACAGAGCGGTAAAGAAGTTCGGCAATTTAGTTTACGGGAAAAGGAAAGCGGCTCCGAAATTGACTAAAAAGCACAAAGAAAAGAGATTGAAATTCGCGCAGGAAGTGATGTCCTGGAAACAAGATAGGCATCGTGTGATATTCAGTGATAAAAAGGAATTCAACCTGGATGGTCCAGATGGTTGGCATTATTACTGGCACGATCTGCGTAACGATAGACAGATATTCTCGAAGAGGCAAGCTGATGGTGGTTCCGTTATGGTGTGTGCCCGATTCAGAGGGACAGGAAAAACTGATATAGCATTTGTAGACAATCGTTTGAATGCTGCTGGCTATAACAAGCTGTTTGAACAATATTTTCTTCCACAATCAGAACCCATTGGGGGCCCATTCTTCATGTTCCAACCGGACAATGCTCCTCTGCACTCTGCAAAGTCCACTTTTGAATGGTTTCTGGATAATGTTGTACATATTATCGATTAGCCACCTTGCAGCCCCGACCTGAATCCAGTAGAAAACATGTGGGGTATACTCGCAAGAGCGGTGTATGCAGGCGGAAGGCAGTACAACAGTACTGCAGACTTAAAAAGGGCTATTTCCTCCGAATGGTCAAAAATCGGGACAAATTGTTTGCAAAAACTTGTAGAAACCATGCCAAATAGGATTTATGAGCTTATTCAGAAAAAAAAATCAGAAAATTTTCTTATTAATTCAACATTTATTTGATGCTTGGTTCAGTGGACCTATCTTTTTGAAACAGCTGTTTCATCTAATTTTAGTTTCCCTCATTATTCCTATTATTTGTAAATTATTTATGAGCTATTTTACATTGAATGAAGTAATGTAGTTTATAAAATAGTACTTTGTACACAATAAAACCTTTTTCACCAGCATAACTTTCGTTTTTACTGTGGACCTATCATTTCGAAACGCACTGTATTTATGTATGTATGTATGTGTCTATTTGTTTTTTTTTTTTTTTTTTTTTTGTTTTGTTTTTTTTTTTTGAAGAAGAAGAATTTATATGCTTATTTTTTATTTTTTTATATGTGCGCTAACTATAATGTTCGTAGCGTAGACTGCAAAGAAAACTTTAAATGAGAATCTGCAATTTCTTAACTGTTTCCTATCATACCTAGTACAAAAAAATTCTATCCAGCACGTACCTCAGCCGAATATTTTATTAAAAAAACCATCTTACTAAAATGATATTATTCCTCTTTTCCTGAAAGCACGTATGTGATTTAGGATGCATAATTTCATGCATGAATAGCACAATCGTGAAAAAAATTTCCTACTTTCTCACATTTTCTCACTGCCGAGTTCTGAGCTGTAAAAACGCAAAGAGCTTAATTTCAGTCGTGAAAAGACTTACTTCAAATTTAAATTAACGATCAATGTTTATCAAGACACTACTTATATGAATAAAACAGTCAGCTTATTGATACATATTTGTAGCTTGCTGTAAATAATTTTTATGGAACCGATATTGCTCTAAGTTCAAGTGAAACTAAATTTATAAAATTTAACTTTTTGTAAATAATATATAATACTTTATCAAGATATTTTTCTTAAAGACAAACTTTAGATTAAATCAAAATAGTTCTTCGGGACGTAGAATCTAAGTTATACCTAAAATACCACGTTATTTCAAAGTTACATGTTGCATTACTCTATAACACATTGGCAAATTTTTTACAGCCTTAATTTTCTCATTTATTTGTAGGAAACATAGATGCATCAACTACGGATTAGTTTTTAAAAGAGTTTTAAATAGGAAAGGTTTTGTTAAAAGTTAAATATGCAACCACCGTTTTTCCACCGTTTGTCCCTAAAATCATTTCAAATTCTTATGAAAATCTGATCAACAGTATTTTTACGGCTGATTAGCGCGTGTCACTGCATGAAAAATATTTACACCGTAGCAAAAGCCCTTACGGGATATACTATGGCTGTTATGCATTCAAATTATTTTTAATGTTAGTGTTTGGTATCGTAATGTATGTATGCTGACAGTTTCTTGTGTTTTGCAAATCATTTTTCTATTAGAAAAGTTTTCGAGGTTAATGAATTTTAATATCTGAAAACTTTAAGCTTAGTTGGCAAAATAGTGAAACTTTCTGGAGAAAAAAAAGATCTGCTCGAGACCGACTGAGCTGAAAAGATTTCACTCTTCACAATGTAATCGGGATTTCACAGTTGTACGGAACAAATAGTTTTAGTGTAATATTTTTTAAAATGCATATAATCCAAAATGTGTTGTTTATTTTCACCAAAATCAAGGGAGAATTTTTTTTTACACGATACCTTACTTTCTAAGTTTGATAAGGTATTAAAGTTTTGGCGTTTCCACTAAAACACATCTTCAAAATATAATATATGTAACTTTGTATGTTAAAAATCATTATACCAAAATAGGTAACCCGAAAAAAACAGCACGAAGTCTGAAAACCACGATTTCATACTTTCAAATTCTAAAGGATGTTATTTTTCAATCCAACTGCATGGAGATCGAAGGCATTTCCAAGATAAAATCTCTGCTTTTGACAAAATGTTTGGATGTTTTAAATAAATTCTCAATGGATTTGAAGTACACTCTTTTTGAACGAAATTTCTGTGTTTTTTTACTAGTTTTTTTCTCAAACCCAAGTACCTTTCGAAAAATGCAAATTTTAACACTTTTATCCCGTTGGAATAATACAATTTCCATTTAATATGATTAAATTTAACTTTCGCTTAATTTTTTTCTTTTTAATAAAGCGAATAAAGACATGTTCAGGAAAGAAAAGAAATGTTATGATTTTTTAATGCAAACTTGTCTGGCTGTAATGAAATATTTTAGTAAACATGCATTATTCATTAAATATAAATGTTGAGCAAGAAGGTTAACTTAGCATGTTTTATAATTAAATTAGAGAATTGTCTATGAATACAAAATTTATTCAAATGATTTTTGTTTTCATCTTTTTGAAATGAAAATGCGTTTCATGTGAAAACATTTTTGTTAAATACGAGTTATTTAAAATTTGCATTCATGAAATAAAAAATTACAATATTATTAAATATTTCTCTGATTTCTTTAAAATTTAGAGAGTAACTGCGCCACCCATTTTTACTAAGAGGAAAAATAGTAATTAACAGATTTAAAAAAAACATAAGGATTGATAAATACAAAATCCCTTTCATAATTTCCTACAATCTACTTTTAAATTATTATTTCAATTTAAACGTAATTTATTTGAATATTATAAGTTTTTAAAAATACAAACAAAGCAATGATCATTTTGTTTTCTAGAAATAGGGTAAATCCACCATAATATCAAAGTCAAGAGCTTAGTCTTTAGTAAAGTTTAGCATACATTTTCCTATAAGCAAAATACGCCCGGTTTTCGTTAGCAAATTATAATTGTATTTAAAGCATTTGTCGAAAGCAAATTAAACCCAAGTACCCAAGTAGCACACTTCGTTTTTTAAAGGTTGTAAAATAGTTATTAACGTTATGACAACCGCTTAAAAACGTTTATAAAACGTTTAAAGGTTATTTGTGCTACCTGGGTAGTTCTTTTAATCTCTATTTGTTCACAATATTTTTGAAAATACTTCTGACATTAGTTGTATTACAAAAACCAGTTTTTTTGCGTATAGAGAATTTAGTTTGCTGTCTTAATATCTCATCCAGTTCTTATGACAAGTCTTCCAAGAATAAAATTGTGTCAAAAATATTTGCCAAAATATTGCGTAAAAAAGGAAGATATTGAAACAGGTAAAAGAAATATAACATTGGAGAAAACTGATACGATCCGTTTTTCAACTAGAGTTTTCCTAATGACTTTAAGTGAAAGGATGTCTAACACATTGATCATTTAAACCACGAAACAAAGTAAAGAAAAATCAAAATTGCATCGAAGAAAACGTGTTTACTTAAAAACCTCTTAGTGGTCTATCTGCTCCTTACGAACCCATAAACTCTCCGTACTTTGAGCTTGAAAATTTCAAGTATTATTCATGAAGTGAATATCCATTCGAATAAGCAAAGTGAAGGACAAGTAATATCCAGTTCATACTTATGTAGCATTTTATTATTATGAGATAAATTTCTAAAATTTTATAGGTGTCTAGCGATTTTATGTTTGGCGTAACAATACTTAAGCCATTTCTCTCTAACGTTAACATTTTGCACAATAATTAGAGAAATAAAGCTCAATTATGACAAAAAAAAAGTATTTATTTTATTTTTTAATTTTGATGTTGTGGCTATTGTTTTTAAGCGGGGTGGATAAGTTTAACCCCTCCCAATACAGTCAATAACATTTTTACTGACTTCATCAATTTAACATATGTAAATACAAATAATTTCACAAGTAAATGTGCCTTTTTGTAAAACTATTTGTAATTAGTTATTTCAAAATTTCAAATTTTTTAGTTACGCATGAATTAAGTGATGGGAACACTAAATACAATGTAAATCACCAAAAATACTTTTAGTGTATCTGGAATAACATAAAGCAGCGCACAATGAAACATTACATGTCGCAAAAAACTTTTGTGCGTTTATAGTGCGTTTTAAGTTCTAACCTATGATAAGATATTTACCACCGCCTTAAAAAGTGTTAAGAGGAAAGAGGCAGTGAAAAGCAAAAGTATGTAAATGAAAGCTTTGAAGCTTGAAGTAAAACGTGTGTAAGTTTAAGATCTTCGGTCAACTTTTATCGAATTTGTTTTCTAAATTGTGCTCTCTAACACCTCTTACAGGTGTTACTACTACTGTGTTCGAAAGAAAAAAGAGATCAGGTTGGCGTACTAGTCGAACATGCTATGGCCAAATTTTAAATGTAATTGTTAAAATACAAATTAGTAGGAAAAACTTGCAGGTAACTTTAGTTTTTCTGTCAATCATTAAGAAAAACTATGGTTTTCTAATTATATAGCTTTCTTTGGGATTGAATAATGACAAAAAAAATGGTAGTAACATAATGCGTTTTTCAACAAATGCGGCATCTGGTAAAAATGAAAAGGGAAACTATGTAAATTACCTTGTTCACAGCGGAAACGGAGGGTATTTATATGCAAATTTAGTTATATTCAAAATGATCAATATAACATAGTTTTTTTTTTTATGTTTTCATATGATTTATTCAATACACCGCCAACAGATAATTTGTCTTGCATTTCTAGTATATTTTTTTTTTTTACATTGCTCTAGTTTTACACATCACGCTTTATTTTAAATAAAGTTCAGTCGATTGCTATGCATTTTGTTTTACTTTTCTCTGTAAACGAAGCAACTTTGAATATTAAAACTCTAACTGTTTGACGTATCCTGCAACTGAAATTATTCAAATAATAAGGAAGCTTATAATACAAAACACGAAGCATGGGCTTGTTTTTATTGTGTAAAAAACATATGTACATGATAAACAACTGCATTAAAATCTATCCCGTAAACTGTAAATATATCTGCCATTTATGTACTTGCAATTATTGTGTATCAGTTATAAGGTTACTAATTCTAGTTTAACTGAGAAATCTTTCAAGAATACATAAGGCACTACTGTATGATGTACTATATAATGACGGTATGTATAGAAATATGCAATCCAAACGATAATAATGGTAGAAAATAAATAAAACAATTAGAAAATATTAAATTGTATTTGAGAGAGAAATAACCTGCGAAATGCTCTGTTTAGCGCAAAATTCAAACTTTGGAGTAACTATTTAGGTTATTTTTAAAGTAAGAGAGAGAGAGAGAGAGGTAGATGTTCAGAAATTTCGAATAGAATTTCCAGCCTTAAAATAGAAAGTTAGTAGAGGTACAGAAAATAAAAAAAAAAAAATCACTAGAGCTATGCTACATTTTTTTTTTTTTTTGACGTTCATACTTTAGTTATTAAAAAAAACATTTTGTTCAACTTGTGAAAAAAACCTTGATGGTACATAAACGAATAGCATAGACTAAGTACGTGATAAAAATGCGAAAAGAAATCGATGTGGGGAAAGGGCCAGACTTACATTTGAAAGCGTCTTAAAATTCATTTTGTTTACTTTCAAGCATGAAAAACAGTCTTGCAATTTTAAAATACAGATATAAATTTAAATGAAATGTTTCTCTTTGTGAATGTGTTCTTTATTTGTAAAAAGAGACACTAACATACTTTTTGCAACAAAAGCAAACACATTTTATGTTCCTCTTGTACTAAAATTTACTCATTCTGCTAGAAATCAAAAGCTTTTTGAGTCACAGCATTCTTGCATTATTTGTGCTTTTATTATATGACAACGGTGGAAATAAAATATTTAATCTTTGTTTTGAATTTCAAGACTGAATAAAGATTTGTTTGTTTATTTATTTTTTTTTCACAAAATAAAATGCACCATACTAAAATATTTATTCTTATTTTAAACATTTAGTTAGTTCAATTATTACGTGCAAATGTACACGGGAATTTACAGACGGAAGAATTTATTATTATTGTTATTATTATTATTTTAAGTTTTTAATACACATAATGAGAGGGATTGGTTCAGTTTATAATTGTGTCCTTTCATACAAATTGCAACAACGACTTTTTTGTGTTTCTCTTAGACATGCAAATTGATAATAATTTGAGCTCAATGCAAATTTAAATATTTTGATTGAAAGAATGTGTCTTCCGGGTCCCTATCAATACATGATCGCAAGTAAGGGGTATATATCTTCTGCATTTAGTCCGTACGACATGCTCGCGAGTTAAATCTTGTATTCATAAATTAAAGAGCATAAATTTACAATAAAAAGTGTTTTTAATTTTAATGTAGGTGTAGCAAGTATGAATGGATGGAAATTCCGAGTTCAGTTCGTGAATTTTTAGTTGGAATCGGAGAATTATCGATTTGCAAGCGTTTTGCCGAGTTCAGGGACCAAAAAATAGAGCAACCGGCGGGGAGGGGGGGGGATATTGCTCTGTTAAAAAAATCCAAGTTTTAATTTAAATGACCCCGTACCTATATATATATATATATATATATATATATATATATATATATATATATATATATATATATATATATATATATATACAACTACGAAAAAAGGGAGAAAAAAACCATTCAATTGTTAATTTATGGTCCCTAATTTATCAATGAATTATTTATTTGCAAGTAAAAAAAATATCGATATGAAACGAAAACTAGTTTAAATGCACTTAAAATCCAAGATGAACTCCCTCTACTAGCACCCATTATATTGCAAGCAACTCGGAAGAAACATACTTGTATTATTCTTATTATAGCTTTCTATATAGAATAGAAGATCGTTTCGCTTAAAAAACAGATGTGAGTAGAAATTCGCAGTGGGATTTTGCCCTATATTGCGGTAAGAACTTTTCAAAAAAGTTAAAATTTGGTTACTTAATTTGACTTAACGTTTGTTTGTAACAGTCGCACAACAGGAAGGTAAACCTTTGCCAATACGGTATATAATAAAAAAGGAAAATAATGCATTGCATAGCTTGTTAATAAAATGAAATTTGTTTATTAGAAACACTAAAATTTCAATTTAAAAAAATTGTCTTTTATGAATTGATATAACGTAGACATGCTTCATATGTAATTTACTGTGCAAGTTACATTCAGACCCATTAATGCAAATTTAATGGTCCAAAGTATTACCTTATAACTCATAAATTCACGTAGAAAAACGTTTAATATGTTTCAACACATTTCTGAAATATTTTTTATAGCATAACATTTTACTTTTTTAAGTCTCAAGTCACACGTAATCCTATTTTATTTTATCACACTCTAGGGAAGATAAAATTCCTAATTGTATTTTTCTTTTCTTTTTCAATTGTCTTGAAATCTGAGATATTTTTTTGTCTTGCAAGGAATCCAAAGCGTCGTTTAGTGATATCAAGAAGAGAAAAAAGCCATTAATGGTGTCGAAAATTCTCTGAATCTGATCATCCAGAAACAGGACTTCTTTCACAATGACGTAACGAGAAGTTCAATGATGCTTCTTTTTGAAATAAAGGGTTTCAAATCGTAGCAAATCGTTTTTGAAAAAAATAATAATTCAATTTTTATGTCTGTATGCAATTTATTTATTAAAATCGAAAGTTTGGAACCAATAGGTTAGGGCAATGCATTAAAAATAATTTTAAATAATAATTGTATGATTCTTAACCCTACACTGTTTTTTTTTTCCTTTGAAAGAAATATATATGTGTGTTAGTGCAATAAGAAAACATTGAAAAACATTTTTAAAAATTAATTTTGAGGATTGATGTTTATATTTGCTTTAACGATACCTAATACTTGCTTTTTACGCTTCAGTTGCCTTATACATGGTCATAAGGATAAATAGTCCATGTAACCAATTGGCAACGCTATGCAGTGTAGAGTTAAATTAAGACAATCGACTAAAATTATTTAAAATGCAGAAGTCAAATATCATGTTCGACATTTTACATTTCTTATGTTAAATGCTTATCTGTGTGTAGTGAACTGTCTGTATCTCGAATTTCTTCAACTCGCCATGTTCTTCTTAAAAGCTTTTTACATGCTCCTTTAAATGGCGTAAGTTGCTTATGGACTTTTTTTCACTAAATCAAATTCCAATCGGCTTAACTCGAAGTTTTAAGCGAACAACTTCAATTGCTTTGATTAATTATTGATGAAACTAATGTGCTTTTAAAATGTTTCTAAAAAATGCTGGTGTTCAACAAGCAGTTATATTTTGCGGGACTGCACTAATAGGTTTAAAGGCTTAACCCTCCTAATTCCTAAAAATTGTTCAACTCTCCTTTTTTAGAACTATCAATTATTTACGAGCCATTCCGTTTCAAATCAGGAAGTTTTGAAAAGTGTCACATGATAATCACTGTTTTTTTTAGAAAAACACTGCAGCAGTAGTTTCAACTATTAGACTAAAAATCTAGATATTATTATTATTTTTAAGAATAAAAATCCTATGTGGCTAAAAACATCCTTTTTACGCCTTTTATGAATTTTTCCAGATCGAAATACTTTATTTGCATTAAACAGGGAGAACAATCTGAAGCCCTTTAATGACAGTTTTGTACCATATTTTATTATAGTCCTTAGATGCAATCATTCTTGGAAACTTAACGGGAAATTCCCGAAATGATACTTAAAGTGAGATTATTAACAAAGTACATTAAAACAATAAAAAAATAATTAAAAAAAACTCCACGGACAATTGTCTCACTGAAGCTGTCTTTAATGCTTTGAAGTTGTTATTTACCAAACTGTAAGTTCTGGTGAAGATGATATATTTTGTAATTTTTTAGCATTAACCTAACCGCCATAATGTGCATGAAAAGCGAAATTCGTTCTAATAATTCCATTAGCGAAAATTTCAATATATTGATGGTTAACAGTTGACTCTCCCTGCCACAAATATTACAAAAATTCCAAGAACTCATTTATGAAGCATTACGAAGCATGGACAGTGTGATACTACAAGCTGTGTAGCAAAAACCTCGAATAGAGATAAGATAATGCAAAGTAACAAAATGTTAAAACATTGAACATTTGAAATTGTATATTTTTACACATTGTATATTTGAACTTTATAGGAAAAGAGCACGAGTTATATTTCTTTTTACATTTATGTATCACTTATTTCAATAATTTTAATAGTTGCAAACATCTATTTTTTTGAAATCAATCTCATCTTTTGTTTTCACCCTGTATATACATATGACTTACTGAGTAGGGACAAACTGAAACCTATAGAGCTTTGTATCTTATTTTTTAAAATAATAAAATGTAACGTAAAATCTTTCTATAACATTGTCAATGTGACATTGCGAATTCGAGTCAGCCTCTGAATAAATGTTTTAAATTCACTGCATAAACTTAAGTTTATAGATGCTTTAGTTGAAGGTCACATTAAAGGCAACTTTACAAAGTTATGAGTTACATGAGACGCATAAAACCGTACGGAATAAAATTGTGAGTAGTTTACAAAATGGCTAAAATGTATGGAATACTAAGTTCGAGAGCTCTTTGATTTCTTTCCTTCTCTCCTGAATACAAATCTGAATTTTCCAGATTTTATAATGGTTTATTCGTAGTAAAGCTGGTTGTGGAATAAAATCAGGAAGATATTAAATCAAATTTTCCGTTTTGTTGCTTTAAAAAGAGGTACGATACTATCAGCAGTAACGAAGCATAACTGAACTTATTCAATATAAGTATCCTTGGGAATGTTATTTTTTGTTGACTGAAAACAGATATTTCAGTTCTTAGATTACTTACTTACTACATTTATTTCGTACCAAAATCCGTCACTTGAATAAAACATTCTGAAATTTGTCGCCGTTTTCCTTCCTTGCAAGAAGTACAGTTAGTATTAGATTCAGGAAAATCTTTAGTCGTATTTCAACTTGAACACCCACCTTGCTCACTCCAGAATGATTGTAGATTTTTTTTCGAACTTCTTTACCTGCCCACACACGTAGGGAAAGAAAAAATAATCATTTTGACCATACTTAACCCTTAGTTTGGCACATATCAAAAATTTAAAATTTTGACAAATTTTTTTTTATTTTAGTTTTTTTGGGGTAAAATGCATAAATATTATATAGTTAAAAAAATGTCATGGAAAAAAATGAAAAGAAAATCGGTTTTATAAATTGTGTATCCTGTAGGATACTCTGCCAAAGTAGCAAATAAGAATACATAACAACTTTTTATAAAATTTAATCAAGTATTTATTTACAATACAACTACATCTATCTATAAATTACTATACAAATCAAAATACAAAAGAAATTAAATAAAAAAGAGGGCATTCCTGTAATCGACGTGATGCCATGTTGTTTTGGTAGAACACACTATAACACTTATAAACTTAATACTGAACGCGTTGCTTTGTAAATAGCCTCAGTAAAGACAGATGTTAAAAAAGAAGGTTCGAATAATGCTACAGGTTAAAAGCCAGCCCCCTAGAGGGCGTCTAATTCAAATTAAAAAATGTAGAAAGTGATGTATCCTGTAGGATACATTGCCAAACTAAGGGTTAAGTTAATTAATATTTATCTCGATATTTGAATCTATGACTGAAAGCAGGTTCTTTTGTACGCCACATAACATTGCATTTTAGAAGTTACACATTTTGTATGTACGGTCTGTTTAGCCCTGGAAAGAAAGAATGAGCTTGTATGGCTCCTCGCGTAGTTTGTTGCTCAAGTATTTAAACAGTAACTAATTTGCTGTAACGACTTTATCTATTGTCTATAGTAAACCCTACTTCAGTACTCGTTTAATTATGCAGCCGTTGACTTCATACCAGTGTCCTGCCGTGGGAAAGGAAAAGGGGCAGTATTTGCAAATTTCTGATTTTGAATTTTTTGCTTTTTTCCATCTGTTGTACTTCAACAAAATTGCACAAACGTGTTGTTCTTTTGGAAATTAAACACGAAAAAATACCAAAATCCGCATTTTCCCATTGTTAGTATATAATCCAAAATACATCTCTTCAAATATCTCAAAATCTCACTTCTACAATGCCCTTTATTTTCCCACTAAAGAGAGAAATATTGCTACACATCCCTAGAAGAACGGGGTAGGGGGCACTATGACCCCTAACGTATTTTGCATTTGATGCAGAAAAATCATTCCTTCTACTCTCTGTAGCATGACACAGTCCTATTCACACAAGCTTTATTTGACTTATCTATTTTCTTATGATATTGTTATTCTAAATGTTAAACTTTACGGACTGTTCACCATAAGAACAGCAACGATTGCTGTTTAAAACATTAATTAATTCTTTATTTTATCATATAGGGATAAAATCAATTCTGAAGCTTGAACTCCCTAAAAACCGCTGAGAGTAGAGAATCAAACATAGTAACACTCGATTTGAAATTTTCTAAGGAAGACAATAAGACCAACCGCGTAATTGTACGACGTTAATTAGCTGAGATATTAATTAAAACGTTAATTAAATGTTTTGCACTTTTTAAAATTCCAAGACATTTATTTCTTTCTGTTGCCATTTTGAATAAAAAAGTTAATTAAATTATTGAACTATTTAAAATTCTAAGACATTTATTTCTTACCGTTGCCATTTTGAATTAAAACGTTAATTAAATTGTTGAACTGTTTAAAATTCCAAGACATTTATTTCTTACCGTTGCCATTTTAAATAAAAACGTCAATACAATTATTGAACTATTTAAAATTCCCAGACATTTTTTTCCAACCGCTGCCATTTTGAGTTAACCCGTTATTAAATTATTGAACTTTTTTCATAATTCCAAGACATTTATTTCTTTCCGTTGCCATTTTAAATTAAAACGTTAATTAAATTATTGAACGTTTTAAAATTAAAGTGTTATTTTTTTCCGTTGTAGTCCTAACAATTGCTTTTATTCTAATTAATGACTTATATTTTTTTCTCTGGTACCATTTTGAAAATGTGTTTTTAAAAAAAAATTGCAATTGCTGTTTTTAGAAGGGACTTTTTTTGGCTGCCATCCAAATATTAAACCAAATTTTTCGTTTAGAATTTTGCAATTAATTTTACAGGAAGAAAGCGGTTTGAAAATAATTGTTTTTGGTAAGGAATTTTATTTGTTATTTAGGGAAAGTGCTAAGTATGCGCTACTTGACATCGTCTTTATTTCTGAGCAAGCATCTGCAAATAATTCGATTGCCTTTTTGATGCAAGCAAGCTGTTTAGCGAGCCGCTTTAGTGGGGAGTAGTTTGTTGAAACTTTCCTTGGTACTTTAAAGGCGAGCCGCCTTAGCGGCGAGTAGTTTGTTGAAACTTTCCTCGCTGCTGTAAAGGTGAACCGCCTTGACGGCGAGTAGACTGTTTAAACTTTCCTCACTACTTTAAAGGCGAGTCGCCTTTGTGGCGAGTAGTTTGTTGAAACTTTCCTCGCTATTATAAAGGCGAGTAGGTTGTTTAAACTTTCCTCACTACTTTAAAGGCGAGCTGCCTTGGCGGCGAGTAGTTTTGTCAAACTGTATTTACTACATTAAAGCCCGTGCAACGCCGGGCCACGCAGCTACTACCTTAAATAAATCTTGATGCGCGTATGGACACCTCTGAGGTGGGAATTATATATTATGCTAAACACATGATAAATTAAAAATGTTTTTTTTTTTTTTTTTAATTTCTAGAAGCATCTACAAAGCGCGTTAAAGATGCTCATTATCTACAGAAACTGGCTAATTTTGCCAATTTCCCTAATGTTTCAGCAGACTTTGAGACTTTATACTCGAGGGCAAATAACTTTTGTATCTAGAAACAGGGTTTACTATGCTCTTTCAATTGCTACCAATTTATTATTAGTTTTTTTCTCCATAATACTATGCTGTAGTTTTTTGTGAGATTTTTCTTGAGACCTCCTCTACATGCTGTACTATAATAATGGACTCAGTTCTAATTCTGATTTAGAGGATAATATTTTGTTACGTGTATATCACAATGTAAAAGTTTTCATTGGAGTACAATATTCTTATACAGACTTTTCAGTAACTCCAGATAAATTGGAAATCAATAAAGCTACTGTGCAAGTGAAATGCAAAATGCAACAAACTCAGTAAAGTGTGCTTAAGATAAAACTTTTAACTAGAACATATGCATTAATCAAAATACTTTTTAAAGTGAAGTTTCTTAACATTTAGCAGAAACTGTACAATTGTTTGAAACTCGATTTAAATTCAAATCCACGTCAACTCGAAATAATATTGTTCAAAGCATTTTTTCACCTTGATTTTAAGTTGGAGAGAACATTTTCTCAAAAGAAAACACTTTTGAGAAATATAAAGTTTTCGGTTTTAAATATTTCTAGGCGTTTTCGGAATAACAAGTGCTTGTATGCACGCTTTCTTGTTCAAAAATAGATAAAATATTATCTTGTTTAATTTTTGTTGCCAAAAGTTTAGCAGTACTTAAATCTAGTTTAGCATAAACTAGGTAATAACTACATCTGTTAAAATTAATATTGGCTATACATTAAAGCTTGAACAAATTATTGCAATTGCTTTCAAAGTATAATCTATGTAATAATTTGATTTTTATTCCACATCTTCAAATATTTTGGATGTTTAAGGAGTACCCTGATCCGCAAAAATTAAACAAGATACGGTTTTCTCAAAACAAAGTTACTTTTATGCTTTGAAATTCTATGAAAAGATTACTATGAGATCTCGAATATGTAAGTAATGTAAGTAACTCTTTCCAATGATAGCATCTATTTCACAAATGTTATTGATGCATCAAAAAATGTTTTTCTCTTGAAGTATTCTGAAATTACATATATTTATTATTAGGGGGGAGGGGGAGGGATATATTTTATTTATTTTTTATTTAATATTTTTGGACGATTTTGTTTCATTACACAAACATTTCTGACTATAATTAATTGTTAAAAAAAATAATATTTTCTTTTTGAGGTTTTGTGTTTTTATTTAACTTGAACAATTGTAATTATTTCTAATAATATCATCAAACGAAATCCAATTAAGTACCATATGTTTCATTCTAATATTCTGCAATAATATATATTTAGTGTATTAATTTTTATTCATGTTTGATTTTTCTAAAAAAACTATTTTATTTCACTACAGCATTATTTTTAACTTTACTTATTTGTCCATAAAACAATATTTGCTGTTGAAATGTAATACAATTATTGTGTTCTTTTCATAATTAAGGTTTCGCTATTTATTTATGACACTCACTATCTCATTATTTCTCCATGTCAAGATTCATGCAAGTCCAATTATTTAATTTCTTTCTTTTGGTCCACATCTAATTGAAATCATACGTATTTCTGCTTTATCTGCCCTTCGTTACAATTAAAGTCAATGTTTTGATGTTCGGAAACATCTGCTGGATAATGAATAGACTCTGTGCATTTCAGTTGTTTTCGGTAAAAACCGGGTTAACTAAAATACTGTAAATAATGTGTTGAAAGGTTGCATGTGAAAAGTGCAATTTTGATGAATTAAATGTATGCTGAAATGACTTTTTTAAAAGGGGACTTTCAATTACTCTTTCATCAAACTTGCCTTTTAATTTGATACATTTTAAAGTGCACTTACTAAAGAGTGTGCAGTATTAAATTGTTTTTGGAGGGATAAAAATCGAAATGATTTTTTTTATATATCCAGAACACTGAATAGGACCGTGGGGGGTCTGAATTTTCGCAACTTTTAGTTTTTAAGATACACACGATTGAAGTATAGCATATAAAGAAAGTGCGCCAAATAAGGCAACCCTTGGGTTAACGGCCTAGTATCAGTTATAATTCAAAAAGTTTCATTCACGAAACACATTATAAAAAATAAGGACAAAATTGATTCCATTCGAAAATTTATGTTTCAATTCTGTTTTTCAGAACTTTTCACAAAGGAAGACGATTTGGCTACATTGGAAGCACGGGGCCAATAAGTCCAACTATGAATAGACGCCAAAAGTGCTACCAAGCTTATTTTTAAAAAATAACCGATTCTGTATAGCACAAATAAAAACATATTTACATGGTCGTCATTTCAAGTTTTTCCAGGAGGGGCAAAGGGTCCAAACACAATGCAATTTCATAGGAAAACATCAAAAGCCACGCCCACTTATAGGTCAATACATTGATTTTTCAAAGTCGGGGGGGAGGGGCATTGACCCCGCCCTAAATGACGGGCCTACATGTTTAAAAAAAACAACTTGAAGCACATAAATATAATCTTAAATCCCGTACTTTTCGTACATTTCTTGCTCATAGTGTAGCAAATGCAGAGCAGAATCTCTCCCTATCCACCGATGTCTTTATAAGGACATCAGAGTCCTAATACGACCTTTTTTTTTTCATTTTTTGGATAACAATTTACTTTTCCAGGGTTGTTAAGTAGAGGGGGGGGGGGAGAGCGTAACTTCGCGGCAATTCCTTTTTCTGAATTCGCCAATTTCAAAAATGAGGGCCCTGCTCCACACCGGCGTAAAGCAGAAAAATAAAGCAGAAACGTAAAATGGATTATATAGTGTTCCTACGGAAAGTACCCGGATTTTCGGTTTCTGCCTTCGGTTTCGGTCGCGTTGTGTAATTAATTACGTTTTTTAGTCTATTAAGCTATCGTGAACGATAAAGAAGCAAAACTTATTGTAAAACAAGATCACGCAATGTTTACGATACTCTTTTATAATAGTGGTTGCTACACTTTTGCGTGTTAATGAAGAATATTAACAAAAAAATGAATTAATAAATAGACAATCACTAAAATACTATTTGTACATTATTGTACTATTTGTAACATTACACGTTTTGTTACACTATTTGCATTATTTTCAAAGTGTCATTGCGTAATCAGTAGCTATAAAAATGGATGTACGTATATATGTTCGTTTGTATGTTTGTTCCTTAATAAATCCACAGTTTTTATCGGATTTTCTTCATTTGGCACAGAGGTTTCACATAGGTGGGGTTTTGAAATTTTAAAAAAATCCAAAAAGCTCAAGATTCAAATATTTTAATGGCTATTTTCTTTTAATTTTGAATAGATAGAGTAATAGAGATAAGCCTTCAAGCATGCACATGCACATAAAATTAAAAATCATAAAATAAAACACATTTAAGTATGAGTATTCTCAACAAAGATTACGATTAACAATGAATTATCGATTTAAGGCTCATCCATTTCGTTTTTGCATGAAATAAGATAAAAACAATTATACTTAGCTATGTTGTATTAATAAGCACCCGGACAAGCCGGGTAAAAAGCTAGTGTAAAAAAAACAAAGAAATTTTCGTCGACTTGTGGTATACGTGTCCTTAAAATGTCTAACACATTTCTTAAGGTAGTTTGAAGGAGTTGATGCGAAAAGAAAACTTATTCCTTAGGAAAAAAATGATCATTAGGAAAATATTTTATATTTACAACGTGTTTTAATGGATAACATCCGAATATTTTTACTTCACCTCACTGGTATTCGGTATCAAAGTTACTTATTCACAGCACGATATTTCATTTAATCTTGAACATTCATAACATAATCCGAAAAGTCGTGATTTTAAAACGAGAAATTTGCATTCTATAAGCCAAGGCGATATTTAAATGATGGTTTTCCGAAGTAACCGTCATGAAAAATTCATGATAATGGGATTTACATTAAACTAATTTCCTTACCTACATTTGTAAATGTATTTCTTTAAAATGGGGATGATGCAGAACATTAGTTTTTATACATATGGATAACGTATAGCAACATTTGTCAGTTTTAAGAGTGAAAAAAAAGTTGAGTTTGCAAATTGTACCTAATATTCATAACTTTTTATGATGTTCTATAAAGTGAAACCTTTTACTAGTTTCTTATATTTTTAAAATGTCTCTTATAATGCGTATCATTGCTTTCTATGCACTCAACTATGTTATACCTAGTTTTTAAAAACTGAAAGAAGTTAATTTTTTTAAGTTAATACTTTGAAGTGCCGTTTAAAATCATACTTTATATAGCTCTATCTGCACTCGAGGCATTTGGGATAAATGGGTTACAGTGCTGACCTATTTTTTATGTCTGATTTTCACGAAAATATCATCCTCACACTCATGTTAAAGATATAATGAAAAAAAAATGTTTTAGATATAGCATAATAAAAATTATTAAGTGATAAAGATACACCGTTATCTTACAGTAAAAAACCTAGCAGGTAAAACAGCGTCATTAAACATAATTGCCCGAATTGGATTTTTTTCAATTTAAATTGCCCTGTAATAACGCTTTATGTTATCTTTTTCATAAATAAACTTTGTAAACAAGTATTTTGTGCAAAATTTGTCTATCAAACTGACATATAGTTAACCTAAAAAACAAAAACAATTTTGTCAATTATTTTTTTCAGTTTCAATGTGTTTTTAAAAATATATATTATTTGTACAGAAGCCGCTACTGTAAACGATAATAAAGGTAACTATTTGTGGTCCGATTATACTTCTAAAGAAACTAATACTGTATAAAAAAATGTAAAAATGTGAACATTTTCAGCAACGTGGGAGAGTTAAACACCAAGTACTTGTTTTTTGTCTTGTTTTTGAATTAGCGCAAATAAAATCTTTTGTATAAAAATTATTGCAATCATTAAAGCTTTCGGGATTGCTTATCCATTAATTTTTCGTAAGAAACACTTTTAACTCTAAAACTTTATTTTAAAAAAGAAATACTACATGGAGATCGAAATATTGTGGGATGTTATAGCATGAAATTAATAATTGTATGAACTACTTATTATTAAAATCACTTCAATCCAATTTTTCAAAAATTTACTCTCTGCCCATTTATTTTTCTAGTCCCCGACGCAACAAGGAATGAGGTTATAAGTTTGATGTGTCTGTGTATCTGTCTGTGGCACTCTAGCGCCTAAACGGATGGACAGATTTTGATTTTTTTTTCTTTGAAAGGAGAGTTGATGTATAATGTTCTTAGCTAGGTCACGTCTTCACTTGAAATTAATTGTAGAAGATATTAATTAAAAACATTTAAAACGTTTTACACGATTCTTGTAGTGAAAACATACTTGAAAATAATAATTTCACTGCGTAATGTTTTTACTTAAATTTAACTACGTTATGATTGAAATAACTATATGTAATATTGCTCCCCCCTCCTCCAGTGTGAATATTCTTCTAAGCTAATCGGTGGGCAATATTTCAAAGCATTTGCTACAGAGTCAATTCAACTGAACTTTCTAGTAGCTTTTTTACCACAATAAGGTTTAATATTTCTGCATTTGCTGAAATTTAAAGATTAATTTCATCAAACTTGACAACATTTGAAACTAATATTGCAAAGCTCTTGGCTGTTTTTTAACCAATGCAGTCATGTATGGTATCTTAAAATCCGTCCAGGGGGGCTAACTTTGCTAGAAGTTCTAGCAATGCATTCTTTTAGCGAGATCATAAAATAAGATTTTCGATTGTTATTTCTCTCAAAATATACTATATTATAAAGTGTCTAAATGTTATCTGAACTATTTAGAAGATATCCTGAATGACTCAGATATTTTTTTTTTTGCTTTTTGCTGCATTAAACTATTTTATTATGCATATTTATCTTAGCTGTAAAAAGTCCATGTTCGTTTTTTCAACGACTCATGCAGCTACCATGCATTCTGCAAAGGGTTTCTAAGCTGAACCCAATGCTGGCATTCATCCTCATTTTGTATTGTTTATCCTCGTGTATGCCTGGGCAAATAACAATTTAGTTTTTGTATTTCTCACTTTGGTTTCTTAGTTCACTGGAAAATTTGTTTCTTGATAGTCTACCCTAAAAGTTTCATTAAGCTTACTTGGGTCACATTTTTTGCCTGACGTCTTAGTTTCCCTGAGCAGATAAAACTATGTGTTTATTCTCTTCAGTTTGTTCTTCTTATATTAAAAGTTCTTTTCGGGGATCTGTATAAAAACTATGTAAAAGAGAACATCTGTGTAAAATAAAGTTGACATACTTTTTAAAGCGTAATCTAGACAGTATGTTTTCTGCAGTTTTAAAACCTAAAAACGTTTGCAACTATTTCAGTTGTCGATTTTAGTTTTATTATTTTTTGGACCATGAATTATTTATTATTATTTATTCAAATACAGTTTGCAGCAATACGAAACGATAAATCATTTTAAGAAATCATAACCTTTGAATTAAATAATTTGAAACTACAGTATTCGAGTTGTGAAAAAAAATAAATTCGATTTAAATTGCTATAATAATAATTCTCATTAGAAAGTGTTTTTTCTCTCTTTAAGTGCTAATTATATATACATAACCATTTTTCTATAATTATAAAACTTATTCGTTTTACCCGTAGAAAGAAACTCAGATTACAAACTTCTTTTATTAATATTTTCTTGGAAATATAAACCCCCTATCATCAAGGAACTTCATTGCACTTGCTTTACGATGAAATCCTTACTGCCAGCCAAGAATTGTCAAATGAATTTTTATCTACCACCGGTCAATATCTCTTCTTAAGGACGTCATTTCCCATAGTGAAATTGATATATAAAAATGCAATAAAATTCATATTCGATTTTTTATTGAGAGACTGGTAGTTTAATACCTCTGCAGCTTCTTTTTATATTCTTAGAAACAAGAATAGTAGGTATCGAAGAGCAAAGAATTTTCGAAAATATAGATTTATGTGACTGTAATGCTTGTGATAAGTATGAAAATAATGTCAGAAGTTTAGTAGAAGGTGAGTATCAGCGCTATATGAAAACGTTCGTCATTTCAGTACATAACCATAACGCCTTAATTTGATTTCTGTTTTCTAGAGAAAAATCTAATATTTAATATATTAAAATTACATATTTTTTATATGAAACAAAGGTCACAACAATTGGTAGTAAACGTGTGCACAGTCGCCACAAGTGTAGTAAGTTTAAGAAATCAAATACTTTTTTTCAGATTTTTTTTCTCACCATTTCACTACTATTAGTACATCAAAATATATAACTATTTTAAAAACATGATATGAGTAAGTAATTAAAAAATAAAGCAGGATTTTATGCATAAAAGAGGATATTTCGTTACCAACTTTTTTATAAAGACAAATAAAAAAAATATAATTCTGATAACTGTTATACTCTTATAAACTGTATTTTATGATATAAAATAAGAGTCTTTCAATAATTACTAATTCATATTTGAACTTTTTTAACATGTTGACGTTGCAAAATAGAGCTAATTGAACCGGTTTTATTTATTTTTTGCAGCTTATTCTTTAAAAAAATGTCATGAGTAGACCATTAGTATAAATCTTAGCTATTATTGTATCCCAAAAATGGGGAATAAAGAGCCGAAAAATAACCTCATGGCCACATTCTATAACTTAATCAAACATTGTCTCAAAATGTATTTATCAATATCAGTCGTTCAACATAAAAATCTCTAATATATTTTTTAAACTAATCTTGAAAAATAATAAAACTGCGCTGAAACTAAGACAGAAAACGAAATGCATGGGGTCGTACAATGTGTGAACCCACAGAAAGACTTCATCTTAAACAAAATTCACAGGAAAATATAAGTTAAAAATAATTAAAAAAACGAAGTGAATATAACTTCTAAAACGAGTGCTCAATTATGTGGCTTCAGTTCTCTTATTGTGTTTTCCAGCTGAACTTTATCCTTACCACTGAATCTAAATTCATTACAATACATTTTAATTGTCAAGTGTACGAAAAAAAAATTTGGGTCACGTAATATTAAAACTGCTTGAATTTTTTAAAATAAGTACATTACTAGAGTTTCGGGAAATGTGTATTTTTACAAACTGTGAAGGGCAAGAACGAATATTTAAAGAATGTGTAAACATTAATTTAATTACTAAAGGCGTTAATGATGTTTAATATCTAGCAAAACTTAGTCACAATAACCCGAGCATAAATACCACGGATGATAAAGTTGTCGACAAATTAGAGCATTAACGTAATTGAATGCTTACAAAGCGTGACATTTTAATAATCACGTAACAAATTAATCGATTTATCAACTTTTGAAGCATCCTCTGTTATAGGAATTTTGAAAGGAAGATCGATTCTGGCGAGAGGCATTTTTAAAAATAAAAGAGTGATGTAAAGAATGTCATGTATTTTTTTTCATAAAATGGTATTTTAAGTGATGAATTTATTATTGTAAAAATACATTAGCGGGAAAAATGCAATAACTGTCAAAATACGTGAGTTATGTTTTATCATTCAGTTGAAACTTGAAATTTAAGTCTGCGGATATCAGGGACGTCATTTCAAGTTTTTCCAGGAGGGGGGGGGGGCAAAGGGTGAAAACACAATACAATTTCATCGGAAATCAGCAAAAACCACGCCCACTTATATGTAAATACATTGATTTGACAAAGTCAGGGGGGGGCAATTGACCCCCCCCCCCTGCCCCCCCCCCCTAAATGACGGGCCTGGCGGATATATCTTTTTTTTCGTACTTTTATTTTTTATTTTTAGATAGCAGCAACTATTCAGATTTGGCAGTTGCTCTTTTAGGATTTTTGAAAATTAATTTTTATGATATCAAGTTCAGTTGTGAAAGCTTAAGTAAGAATTAAATTGATTATAAAAAAGGACATAAACACGAATGTGTTTTGATCTTACAAGATCTTTCTAACGATTTGTTCGAGTTCCACTAGAGTATTATATTAGAGTCTATAAAAGAGTCAGTCCTCTTTAAAATTTACCAGCTTTTTATTTTCTGTTTTTTTCTATTTGTTAACTGGATTTAACTAAAAAAAAAGTAGTTTAATTGTATTCAGGGAAATATATTTCGCTAAAATAATAAACAAAAAATTTTGCTCATATTGAATATCTCTAAAAGAAGGCTTGTGGGATTAATGGAAAAAAAATCAAATACTTGAAAAAGAAGATGTTATGTTCCTTTCTTTAAAGAAAAAAAATTGCCTTTAATGCATATTATTTTTTTCTAAAAAAAACATGGTCAATCAAAAATATAGGACTTAAGCTAAACTATCCCATATTCATTAAAAAATAATAATCCAAATCGGTTCACTAATTTAAACGTTATGAGCTAAAAAAAATGACATGATCTGATAACTACCTCGTTCTAAAGTCAGCCAAAAGCAATGAAAATAGTTAGAGTAGCAAATAAGGCCTTGTAGATTTATCTAGACTTGCTCAAAGTAAATAAGGAACTAGAAAGAAAGGCAGCAACTGGTACAAATTCGAAGGCAAAGCTACAGTGCGTTTCGAAATGATAGGTCCACCAGTAAAAACGAAAGTTATGCTGGTAAAAAAAAGGTTGTATTGTGTACAAAGCACTGTTTTATAAACTACATTACTTCATTCAATGTAAAATAGCTCATAAATAATTTACAAATAATAGGAATAATGAGGGAAACTAAATTAGATGAAACAGCTGTTTCAAAAAGATAGGTCCACTGAACCACGCATCAAATAAATGTTGAATTAATAAGAAATTTTTCTGTTTTTTTTCTGAATAAGCTCATAAATCCTATTTGGCATGGTTTCTACAAGTTTATGCAAACAATTTGTCCCGATTTTTGACCATTCGGAGGAAATAACCCTTTTTAAGTCTGCAAGTACTGTTGTACTGCCTTCTGCCTGCATACACTGCTCTTGCGAGCATACCCCACATGTTTTCTACTGGATTCAGGTCGGGGCTGCAAGGTGGCTAATCGATAATATGTACAACATTATCCAGAAACCATTCAAAAGTGGACTTTTCAGAGTGCAGAGGAGCATTGTCCGGTTAGAACATGAAGAATGAGCCCCCAATGGGTTCTGATTGTGAGAGAAAATATTGTTCAAACAGCTTGTTATAGCCAGCAGCATTCAAACGATTGTTTACAAATGCTATATCAGTTTTTCCTGTCCCTCTGAATCGGGCACACACCATAACGGAACCACCATCAGCTTGCCTCTTCGAGAATATCTGTCTATCGTTGAGCAGATCGTGCCAGTAATAATGCCAACCATCTAGACTATCCAGGTTGAATTCCTTTTTATCACTGAATATCACACGATGCCTATTTTGTTTCCAGGACATCTCTTCCTGTGCGAATTTCAATCTCTTTTCTTTGTGCTTTTTAGTCAATTTCGGAGCCGCTTTCCTTTTCCCGTAAAGAAAATTGCCGAACTTCTTTACCACTCTGTGGACTGTAGATTTTGATATAGAAGGGTTTAGTTGTTTGGCCAAAGTGGATATGCTCATTATTTCTGGATTTTAGGTCCCTTACGATAGTGCTTCGTTGTAGGGGTGTCACTTTTGATTTGCGGCCAGATGATTTTTTACTGCTATAAGCATTTCCAAATAGCAAAAAAAATGTTTGCAACACTTTGTGATCTGTTTAAAAGCTTACCTATTTCTCTGTTCGATTTTCCAGACTGTTTTAATGCATCAATTTTTCCCTGCTCAACCAGTGAAAGACTGCAACGACAACCCGTTTTGTTTGACTACAAAGTGCTGTTCAAATCTGTTTAAATACCTCCACAGCAGCAAGCATAATCCCGTAGTAAGACTAAGCAACGATACTTATGCAAATTTTTGGAAATAAACGTGGTTGGGGCAAAATTTCTGAAGGTGGACCTATCTTTTTGAAACGGTCTGAAAATGAAAATTTGCATCAAATAAGAAGAAATGATTCATTTTTTGAGAAATTTCATCAAACATAGTTTTAACAATTACAGATATATAATCACTGTCAAAAAAAGTGATTTTTATTCTCAATTAAGAGTCGAAATTTTGAAAAATAAGGGTGGACCTATCATTTCGAGACGCGCTGTATATCTGACGAAAAAAGAATAATTGTGTACACTTTCAGTTCCGTTGGTTAGTAAGTTAAAATTAACTGCTATTATACTTCTCAGATTTTTTTCCCAGCAATTTGCTATTTTAAGTAAGGCTGTATGACATTTTTTGCAGGTCATATTAAGAAATTTAGCGGAGCTTTATAAACTTGCTACATAATCCTCTCTTTACTTGCCTTGACACTGATTTCACAAGTTCTATATTTAGCAACATAATCAATAATAGTTGTTAATATTTTTGACAACAATTAAAAAATCAGATTTGTTTTGCCCCTCTGTTGTTGTTGGTTCCGTGTCATAGTAATTACCATGAAGATTTGAAGTGCCATTGCCTCTGGAAAGGTAGTGCTACAAGGCAAAACCTTATAGCATCCCCGTAACGCTAAACAGCCACAACTGGTTTTCATATTCGAACGCAACCCTGTTTCTCAAGGCCTTGAAAATGCTAACCGCAACAGTAACGGAGGAATTCTTATTCTCTGGTGTGGCAATTCTCCTGTAGCCAATCAGGGAATGACAGTTTAGTTTTAGTTCACGTTTTTTGGAAGATTTATGGGGCGCGGGCCTTGTACGCTATGGTTTGCTGCTTGAACCCCTGTGAATTTTGGAATACGTTTGCTGGGGGCTGGGTGGTTGCTGCCCAGTCCCCCAGAATCCTTTTTTTTTTCACTTTTTGCTGGAGCCCTCAGAGAATTTTACTTTTATATAAGGAAGTATACTTTAGCTGAAGATTTCCTTTTGACGATGGTTTTTATTGTATATATGTTCGATGATATGAACTTCTTCTGAGAAATCTTGTGGTGATGTGACTTCATCACGTGATGTCTGAAAATTTGATCAAAACTCATTCTTTCCGTAAAAAAGTGGAAAATTCTGCAACTAGTGATGAATTCAGCTGTAGTCCGAACCCAATACACGAACTTATAAATATGGCTTCAAAGTGATAAATTCTGCAGCTAGTGAATTTAGTTCTGTAAGCAGCCGAACTCATCACTAGCTGCAAAGAAACCCAATTTTGAAATAGGTGATAAAGTTTTCATCTCAGCATTCCAACATCCAGGTTCTTTGCAGAAAAAATATAATGGACCTCATGAGATAATTGGAAAATTTAGAAATGACAATTATTTAATTAAGGATGCTTTTAATGAGGGAAAGGAAATAAAATTACATGTAAGCAAACTTTTCCAGCAGAAGGATGTAGAGTTTAATTAAGCATTTAAAGGATGTTCATGAGTTTTGAGGAATAAGAAGTATTGGTTTTGAAGTTATGATTTAGTACTTTGATTTCTTTGGAGGTTTTCAAAATTTTTTTTTCCAATTTGGAGTAAAATTTTTTTTGTTCAGGACTGAGAGCCTGTTTTGGGTTACTTTGTATGTGTTATTTAAAGGCCTTAAATAGCATTCTGGTTTTATAGCTGGCTGGTTCCGTATTTAACTGGGACAAGTACTCAGAATAATTCAAAAAAAAAAAAAAAAGAGAAAGTGTTTTGCACACATGTCAAATTTTTTGATGCCTTCATGTAATCTGTTAAGTAATGTTAATCATAATCTTTTTAATACCATTTACAAGTTATGAGGAGTTGAAAAAATGTGAAGTATGTGAAGTGATTACAATGTTATGAGTTTGAAATAATTTGAAGTATATAAAAAAAAAAAAAAAAAGTCCAATGCTTTGATGTTGCTTAATGAATTTTGCTGAGTGTTTTGAAGGAGAAAAACATACTATGATTCGAAACTTTATCCACTTATTAATTGAGTTTTTCATGCCTACCATTTCATGATTGATACAACTGATTTGAGTGTTTACGTAATTGTTTTTGATCTCTGGGTGATTAACGCACTAGAATTTCACTATTTTTTTTTTTTATTTTATGTGTTTTAGTTAATCAAATGTGTGTACTTTGTCAACATATTTTTTCATCACATGTATGATTTTGAATTTTGTCAAATTGAGGTGTTCCTGCATTTTAACTTCCAAAATGTGGGTGTTCCTATTTTTCTTTTGGAGGGGGGATAATGCTACAAGGCAAAACCTTATAGCATCCCCGTAACGCTAAACAGCCACAACTGGTTTTCATATTCGAACGCAACCCTGTTTCTCAAGGCCTTGAAAATGCTAACCGCAACAGTAACGGAGGAATTCTTATTCTCTGGTGTGGCAATTCTCCTGTAGCCAATCAGGGAATGACAGTTTAGTTTTAGTTCACGTTTTTTGGAAGATTTATGGGGCGCGGGCCTTGTACGCTATGGTTTGCTGCTTGAACCCCTGTGAATTTTGGAATACGTTTGCTGGGGGCTGGGTGGTTGCTGCCCAGTCCCCCAGAATCCTTTTTTTTTTCACTTTTTGCTGGAGCCCTCAGAGAATTTTACTTTTATATAAGGAAGTATACTTTAGCTGAAGATTTCCTTTTGACGATGGTTTTTATTGTATATATGTTCGATGATATGAACTTCTTCTGAGAAATCTTGTGGTGATGTGACTTCATCACGTGATGTCTGAAAATTTGATCAAAACTCATTCTTTCCGTAAAAAAGTGGAAAATTCTGCAACTAGTGATGAATTCAGCTGTAGTCCGAACCCAATACACGAACTTATAAATATGGCTTCAAAGTGATAAATTCTGCAGCTAGTGATGAGTTCGGCTGCTTACAGAACTAAATTCACTAACTCTTAGACACGTTGCAAAGCGAATAGGTCTGCAACTGGTGATGAATTCGGCAGAAGTGATTGATAATCAAGATATACCATCCGCGTAAGTGTTCATTCCCATGGGAACCCATGTTCTAATTATGGCCATTTCTAATATTTTAATATTAAATTTAAGTAGCTACTTTCATTTTTATTTGATGTTTAAATTGTTAAAATAAAAAAAGGTAATTTAGATCAATGTGTAATTATTTGTCTATTGCATGATATGTAATAATTTTAGAGGTTTAAACACATTATGAATGCACATATTATGATAAAATTCAACTTGGTTTAAATAGTGAGATTCTGGTGAAACTTCAATTAATTCTTTTCAGCAATGTACTAACCACTAGCATAGAACCACTGTACCATAAATTGGTGCACCATATCATTTATTGGTGCCGTTTTGGCTAAAACCTTCAAACATCAATATAGCAGGTAGGACTTCTAAATTGGCATTTAAGACAACACAAGACAGATTTACAACAAAAAGAGAGGAAATAACAATCAGGGTACCGGCGGGAATCAAACCCGGGACCTCCTGCTTTCGAGGCGAAACTCCTACTACTGAGCCACCGACTCCCATTCGCTCCTTTGATTGCCTGTTTAGTAAATCTAGATTTTTTTTTTCTCATTTGTTAGTCGCTATAATATGTGCCCGATGATTATATTTTTGAGTAATATACAGACGAGTTTACGTTTATTTTAACAGGTTTTTATATTTAACTGTTGCAGTGACCTATATATATAAATATATATATATATATATATATACACTGCAAAAAATATACTGCTGTTTTTACAGAATAATACTGGCAATACAGGTTTCAGTTTAAAAACTGTAAAATGCACAGTAAGGAAATAAAATCAGCAATTTCTTTATATATATATATATATATATATATATATATATATATATATATATATATATATATATATACTGGCGGAAAAAATCCCAACACCAAGAAAGACTTGGGCTAGATAAACAAAATTTGGTAGGCGTGTTTATACAACTGAAAGATGACATCGATTGAAATTTCGCGCTCCGCGCATAAGTGTGGCGCAGCTGGCGTCACTCAAAACATGCAAAAAGGCTTGTTTAAAAGCGTGTTGTGAAACTCGTGAGTATTATTTTTCCGTGACATTTGACGAATTGCGTTCATGTTAGTCAGGAATGCCTTTAAGAAGACGAAGAAGCCATTATCAACAGCTCACCGAATTTAAACGAGGACGTACAATTTGGCTACGAGAAGGTGAATTTTCATTTCGCAATATTGCAGAAGGACTTGGGATGAAATGTTTCCACCATGCATGATTATTGGAAGCTTTGGTCGAGGAATTTTACTATCTCAAGAATATCGAGTTCCAAGCTGCCACGTGGCTCGACTGAGAAGGAAGATCGACGAATCTTGCGTACGACT
Organism: Uloborus plumipes; assembly: GCA_038373865.1. Taxonomy (NCBI): domain Eukaryota; kingdom Metazoa; phylum Arthropoda; class Arachnida; order Araneae; family Uloboridae; genus Uloborus; species Uloborus plumipes. Next base: position 54,946 of record JAXGGA010001531.1, on the reverse strand, counting down.
GTGGCGCATCGTACTGCATCTGCGGCTGACATTCGAGATGCAGTTGCTACCGTCGTGACCCAAGGAACGGTAAGAAACTGTTTACTTCAAGGACAGCTCCGAGCCAGGCAGCCTGAAGCCGGTATTCTATTGACTGCAAACCATTGCCGTTTCCGAAAGCAGTGGTGCCAAGACAGAGCTCACTGGAGGTCGGAGTGGAGATCTGTTGTAATTGTTGATGAAAACAGATTCTGCCTTAGTGCCAGTGGTGGCTGTATATTGGTCAGAAGAAAGCCAGGGGACCGCCTGCATCCAAGCGGTCTAGACACACGGGACCAACACCTAGAGTTAGGGTCTCTGGAGCAATTTCCAACAACAGCAGGCTCACTCTTGTGGTTATCCCATACTCACTGACTGAAAATTTGTCGTCAGTCTGGTAATTTAACCAGTAGTACAGACCTTCATAAGTAGCATTCAGGGGGGAGTTTTCCAACAGGATAACGCTCGTCCTCACATCGCTGCTGTAGAGCAATGTGTTCTACAGAGTGCTGACATGTTACCATGACCTGAAAAATCACCAGGTCTGTCTCCAATTGATAACGTATGGGATATCATTGGACGGCACCTCGAGCATCATCCACAGTCAGCAATGACGGTCCTAATATTGACACAACAAGTGCAACAAGCATGTTCCTCCATACCACAAAGTGACATTCGGCTCCTGTATGACATAATGCATGCACGCTTTCAGGCTTGCCTTCAAAATTCTGGAGGTTACACCCTCTATTAAATTAACATAATTTCACATTTGCACAGTATTTTCTTGAGCTTAAATTAGCCAGTGATCTTGTACATTTAATCAATTAAACATGTCAACTAGACAATTGCATTACCCAAATTTCATTACTCTACAGTAATTTTTTTTTGGTGTTGGGATTTTTTCCGCCAGTATATATATATATATATATATATATATATATATATATATATATATATATATATATATATATATATATATATATATATATATATATACATATGAGTGATTCCATACCAAATCACCGAATGGGGGTCGCACGACCGACTGGGATTTTCTTTTAATTTGGCACACATGTAGATCATATAGAAACATGGAAAAGTCCAAATTTTTGGTTCGTACTTCACTTATTTGCTGAGATACATGCCCTCAAAGTTTGTCCGCCACGTCAAAATACTAAAAAAATGATGTTATTTAATTATTTTTTATAAAAAATTGTACTCAAGCAATATAAAAGTGTTAGATGTCGTTCTGTCAGTAAAGGCACTCGAGTCGGTCTTCTGCTGGAATAGCCCAAGAAATCCAAATTTCTCCGCACAGTTCTAGCAGACACGTCCATTGTACGTCCCACATTGATTTCTACGGTGATTTGACGCAGTGTTGCTTGTCTGTTAGAATTTACGACTCTTTGCAGACGTCGCCGGTCTCGATCTTTAAGTGCAGGCGGTCGACCACTGCGCTGTCCATGGTGGGATGTTATGCCTGAAATTTCATACTCTCGGCACACTCTTGACACAGTGGATCTGGGAATGTTGAATTCTCTAACGATTTCCGAAATGGCATGACCCATGCGTCTAGCTCCAACTAACATTCCGCGTTCAAAGTCTGTTAATTCACGTCGTGCGGTCATCATCACGTTAAAACCTCTTCACATGAATAACTTGAACAGAAATGAAAGCTCTGTAAAAGCACTGCGCATTTATACCTGTTCTATGCGATGCTACTGCCATCTGAAAATTTGCATATTGCTATCCCATGACTTTTGTCACTTCAGTATATATATATATATATATATATATATATATATATATATATATATATATATATATATATATATATATATATATATATATATATATATATATATATATATTGATAACATCATATTTCCAGGGTGTAAAGTATACATTGTACATTGTTATGAATGGATGTGAATACAATTTTCTGCTTTTTCCCGGAGAGATAAGCAGAATCTCAATATAATCCTTAGAATCTCAACCAAATTCATAGCTTAATTTGTAACGTCTTGAACTTCATCCTAAAAGAGCAAAGACACTTTTATCGCGAAAGTTATGAACTCTTTTAAAAATTATAGACAAAAGATGATGTTTGCTGTAGTCAACCATCTGGCTAGGGAAAGCTTTCTTGGACCTCTGTTTCATATTTTTTTGGATATTTTCCCAGTCAAAACTACCTTGCTCGTCTCATGAAGTTACTGTTGCTCAATACTTAAATCATTTTTATTGTCAAAATCGATCTGATTAATCACAAATTCTATAGGTTCATATTGAACTGATTTGAAAGTATAACACGTTGTTTAGCTTCGTCCAACAGGCCCAAAAAATTACTTTGGTCCACTGGTAGGTCACCTAGCTTTTGCAAAAAAATGCCTCAAATTAAGTTCATTCAAATGTAATTGGCAAATATCCCACTACAGAGGTACACCAAGTTTTTCTTCCAGTTTCCGTATTACACCTTTGTATTTTCCTGTCTTTTTGGTGCATCCATTAAAACCAATGTAAACAATTTCCTACTCAAAGAAACAATCTATTGTTCCTGACTTGACTAAGAAATGAGCGATTCCATACCAAATCACCGAATGGGGGTCGCACGACCGACTCGGATTTTTTTTTAATTTGGTACACAGATTGATGGCATAGAGGTATGAAAAAGATCAAAAGGAAAGTTACCTTCTCCACTTATTTTCTGAGATACATGCCCTCAAAGTTTGTCCGCCACGTCAAAATACTAAAAAAGTAATGTTATTTAATCATTTTTTATAAAAAATCGTACTCATGCAAAATAAAAGTGTTAGATATCTATGAAAACTAGTTACTCCAGGCATTCTGAAAAAAAATACTAGAACGTTCATAATGAAAATTGCCAAGGTACAGGGCTCTTTGAAGTTGTCACCACAAAAACTTGATTTTGCAGATTTTGCTAAAATTGAGGAATTTATTCAAAAAAAAAAAAAGGAAGACATAACCAAAGGTTTACTCACTTTCAAGTAGTGTACAGATGTTTACTATGAATGGTTACACAATGCATAACTTGGATTTCTCAATCCTTCTTGGAAATATTTAAGCTTAAAGATAAGCCATAAGGCAAAAACATGCGTTTTTGTCCATCTTGGCAGCCATTTTTCTCATAAAGATGGAGCAGTAGAAAGTTTAATTTTTTTTTAAAACAAGCCACCAATATGTTAGCTATTCACAGAAAAGAGTTTACTTTTGGTTATTTCTTCCATTAAGAGCTATCCTGCTGACAGTATATGCATGTTTTTCGCGACGACCATATGCTTTTGTTCCCCCTCTCATGGACTTAAAATTAATTAAACCAAAAAATAATTATATATTTATTATTAGCTGTATTATCTACTCAGTATGTCAAGAAATTTAATTTATTAAATCATTGAACAATAAATTAGATAATTGATGAAAACAAGAAAAAGTATTTCTCTGATGCCTGAGCATTATGCATTCATAATTATAAAGCACTAAATACTTTCTTGAGAAATTAATTAACATAAATGAGCTCTAAATAGTTATATTATAAGCAATACCCAATCTTGTGATTGGGATACTCCTGTTTTTAATTGAAGAATTTCTTGAATATCACATGAATATCAGGAAAATAAATGAGGTCTTTTCGTTTGATGTAGGATACTTTATGACAAATTTCATTTGATGGGCTACTAACTGAGCATGGTGATAAAGAGCTATTAATTTCAGCATCGAATTCCATTTTACCTTGTTAACAGTTAAATATTTATAAAATAATTAAATAAATAACTTAATATAAAGCCATGCTTGAAGAATTGAAATTAGTGCAACTAATTTATTCCCATACTGATCTTTACAAAACTGACATGTGTTGAGCACTGATAAGAACTGACAAGAATAAGTTTACTCACTAAAATACTAGTTCACACATACTATAAAGCGTACATTCTATTTTCTACAAAATAATACTGCAACAAAGAACAAGGGTATAAAGGGGTAGGTACTAAAAAATTTCTTGAAAAATCAATTAAAATAAAGGAGCTTCGAATATTTATCTCATAGGCAATACCCAATCTTGTGATTGGATGTTCCTGATTGATGGCTATAAACAGGAGGATACCCTTGTTCTTTTTTGCAGTATTATTTTGTGGAAAATAGAATGTATGCTTTATAGTATCTGTGAACTAATATTTTAGTGAGTAAACTTTTTCTTGTCAGTTCTTATCAGTGCTCAACGCATGTCAATTTTGTAAAGATCAGTATGGGAATAAATTAGTTGCACTAATTTTAATTCTTCAAGCATGGCTTTATATTAAATTATTTATTTAATTATTTTATAAATATTTAACTGTTAATAAGGTAAAATGGAATTCGATGCTGAAATTAATAGCTCTTTATCACCATGCTCAGTTAGTAGCCCATCAAATGAAATTTGTCATAAAATATCCTACATCAAACGAAAAGACCTCATTTATTTTCCTGATATTCATGTGATATTCAAGAAATTCTCCAATTTAAAACAGGATTATCCCAATCACAAGATTGGGTATTGCTTATAATATAAATATTTAGAGCTCATTTGTGTTAATTAATTTCTCAAGAAATTATTTAGTGCTTTATAATTATGAATGCATAATGCTCAGGCATCAGAGAAATACTTTTCTTTTTTTCATCAATTATATAATTTATTGTTCAATGATTTAATAAATTAAATTTCATGACATATTGGGTAGATAATACAGCTAATAATAAATATATCATTATTTTTTGGTTTAATTAATTTTAAGTCCATGAGAGGGGGAACAAAAGCATATGGTCGTCGCGAAAAACATGCATATACTGTCAGCAGGATATCTCTTAATGGGAGAAATAACCAAAAGTAAACTCTTTTCCTGTGAATAGCTAACATATCAGTGGCTTGTTTAAAAAAAAAATTAAAGTTTCTACTGCTCCCCCTTTATGAGAAAAATGGCTGCCAAGATGGCCAAAAACGCATTTTTTGCCTTACGGCTTATCTTTAAGCTAAAATATTTCCAAGAAGGAGTGAGAAACCCAAAAAAATTATTGCGTAGCAATTTACAGGGAGGACCTGTACACTACCAGAAAGTGAGAAAACCTTTGGTTTTGTTTGCCTTTTTTTGTAATAAATGCTTGAATTTTAGCAAAATCTGCAAAATCAAGTTTTTGTGGTGACAACTTCAAAGAGCCCTGTACCTTGGCAATTTTCATTATGAACGTTCTAGTATTTTTTTTCAGAATGCCTGGAGTAACTAGTTTCCATAGATATCTAACACTTTTATTTTGCATGAGTACGATTTTTTATAAAAAATGATTAAATAACATCACTTTTTTAGTATTTTGACGTGGCGGACAAACTTTGAGGGCATGTATCTCAGAAAATAAGTGGAGCAGGTAACTTTCCTTTTGGGCTTTTTCATACCTCTATACCATCAATCTGTGTACCAAATTAAAAAAAAATCCGAGTCGGTCGTGCGACCAACTTTTTTTTTTTCGGTGATTTGGTATGGAATCGCTCAAATGTAAACGTGTGCTTTCATTGGTTGGAAGCAAGTGGAGCGCGGGTGGCATCCATCAAAGTGCGGCCACTTCCTGGTGGTGAGTCCTGGTTAATTTCAATGAGCAAGCAAAGAGTTGATAAGTTTAAAGAAACAATAAAATGATTAAAAAATGTTTTGAAGGCAATTTTAAGTAAATATTGAGAGAAAATATTAAATTATTAAATTTTTGCTTAATATTGAAAATATTGGAAATTTCGGAAAATTTGATGAACTTTGGGCCTAATGCGCAGACTGAAATCGCAATCTAAGTTGGTTTAAAAAAATTTCTTGTACATTTTAAACCTTTTTCTTCCATTTAATAACCACCCGTCACTAGTTTTATCATTTGCAATATTTAAAAAAAAAATTTGAAAAATCTAAAAAAAATCAAAAATTTCAAAACTTTAGGCCAAATGCGCAGACTAAAGATGACGTCGCAAAAGTGAAATATTTTATAGAATTGTTACTTTTCCTCATTCACAGTAAATGAAAGATACCCGTTTACGAAAATCAAAAATTCATTTTTTTCGCTCCACCCTAATATATATATATATATATATATATATATATATATATATATATATATATATATATATATATATATATATATATATATATATATATATATATATATATATATATATATATATATATATATATATATATATATATATATATATATATATATATATATATATATATATACACAATGAATTATTGCAGTAACTACTTTTGAAACACTCCTAATGCATACATTTAATATAAATAGACACAGAACTCCGTGGTAGATGCCACTGGCAGCCATTAACGGGCGAAACTGGAATTAGACCAATACCTCTCTAATACTAAATACCTATCGCTTTCTGAGTTTTAACGTAGAACAAAAATGGGCCCAAAGTTCTGAACACACTGTCATATATCGGAGTTCTTCGAACCAAATAGCAGATAAATTAGATATTGGTTGATTTCTAAATATAAATTGAAAAATTAACCTATGTAACTTTTCGTTTAAATTGTTTGAATCCGTCGCCAATAGCTTCAAGCCACAAGGTAGCGCTTTCTTCACGAACAGCTGGATTTCTTTTTGAGGCGAATGTGGTAAGTATTTATTATTATTGGGACGTTGTGTCATTTTTTTCGAGTCTGCATTTCTGCATGTCTGTGGAGACAGAGACAGAGTCGGAGTCGAAGGCTCTTCAATTATTCGATATGAATAGTTTTCTTTTTCCCACTGACTCCGAAGCCCTGGTAAAGACATTTGAGATTTGCGTTTATTTCAGCTTGAATCAATCATATATATCTCTGATAAACTTCAATGGTACGTCTTCGAAATATGATATTTCGATTTTTTATTAATAATTTTTTTGTTATTCTTGAAACAGAAATTAGAACCAACAATATTTAGAGCCTGCAATTTTTTAGAGGGAATAAGACATTTTTTTATGTTTTCGTTAATCTTCAAGTTTTTTTATAATGTTCAAAAATAGCCTTATATCGTCTAGAGCAATAGCTATAGTGTTTGGAAGTCAGATGCGTCGTAAATAGTGCTAGACATTCTTGGCCCTGATATGAATCAATACTATAATAATATTTTCTAGAAATGCTTACATACCAATTGTTTTTTCCTCAATGAACAAAAGTGTAAAATTAATATCACTATTTTTTTCCACTTTTCAACTTTTTAAAATATTGTACATCTTAAATTTAAAAGTAAAGTGTTTTGAGGGAGCTATTACAGTCAATATAATTTATTCAATTTATAAAAGTATGTATATAATTATTATTGCCCGTTTGATCTATTCAAACTGTAACCCCGTTTTACCCACAAAATGTTTCTTATGATATTTGACGATTCGAGCGAGTAACATCGTCGCAATCGGTGGTGACGTCAGAGCTAACGTCACCAAGGAACGAACTGCGCAGTCGATTCACCAGGCACTTGAGGAAACGCTCAAGTCAAGGGCTCGCGAACATATGGTCGACGGTCTAGAAGTATTGTGATGTATATAATTGTATATATATGTTATATGTAGTTAATAGACAATTAAATGTTTCGTTACAAACCATAGTTATGCATGAAACAGTCCACATACATATCCAAGAAAAGTTATGCGTAAAAAGACATAACATGGGGGTCATTCCATAGAAAGTGGGACATGCAAGTCATGCAAGTAATTTTTCAAAACAAATTTTTTTGGATAATTTTTATTTGATTTTGTCAAAAATATGTTTAATTATATTGGCAACATAGTTTTTTTTTCAGATAGCTTAAATTAATTACTAGAAAAAAAGTAATATTGAAAGAATTTTTATGATGTGTAACCTGAGATACTAACGATTTGTAACCTGAGTTACTGAGTGAATAATCAATGAAAAAAATTCTATGTAGTTGCTTACATTCAAATGTAAGTTTTAAAGTAGCTTCGAATCTATAGATTTATATACAATACTTTGTATCAATCAAAAATTTTAACAAGTGCAGAATTTCAAGTTCTTAGCGAACTAAGTATACCAGATGTCTGTATTAGGTAACCTGAGTTACCGAAAGAAATTAATTTATTGGTTAATAATTATTTTATGTGTTTACAAATTTTTAATTTCCTAAATAAATTAAAAGTAGTTTAAAATTAAAAAAAAAAAAAAAAAAATCAAAAATCTTTCCAAAACATTTTTTTTTTCATTAGAATAAGTGTTAAACCAGGCACAAGTGTATCAAATGTAACATGAGTTACCATGGAATGACCCATGATATTTAAATGTATTCCCAGATGTTTTTTGCAAAGTTTACATGTAAAATAAAAACATTTAGTTGCTTAAAACCAGAACAAATATACATTAATTTCTTTATGATTTTTAATTAAAACTAAAAGGAAAACGAATCGTTTACAAAAACTGATTATAATGCAAGAAATTCAGTCAGCAAAATCGCTGCGTGAAAAGAAATATACACATGAAAAATTAAAACCCATCATTTTCAAAAAAAGAAAAAAGAATAACAACGAAGGTTTTCTTTTTCACTTTTTGAGATGGTAAAAACAAAGAAAAAAAAAACACTTATTCTTAATTATCGAGATAGAATCTTTAATTTTTCTACCAGTTAATGATAAAAGAAACCTCCTAAAAAAGGCAACTGTAATAATTACTCAGCAAAGTTTTTAAGTTATCAAGGAGAAAAAAAATGAGCACGATTACAGAGCGAATAAAAAATAAATGAATATGGATGTTAAAGCAGTAATTCATATTTAGAGCTGACAGTACTGTAAGAAATGTCTGCTCAGAATGAATGGATAATTATTATCACACACGATGCAGTAATACATTACAATAAACATTAAATGTCTCGATGGTTTTCTCTTATTAAATTCTGACACGTATTCTGCTTTATGAAGCAAAATTTATGAACCCCGAAACTAGAAAAATAATAAATAAATAAATAAAAATGAATAACAAATTGTACGTACGCAAATTAATAAATAAATGAAATTACTGACATTTTAAACGTTTACTACTGAATTTAGTGAAAGTTCAGCAATAACGGTAGACTAACTCCAGCTGTATATATAAAAAAATTTAAGCATATTTACCAAAAGTTGTGCCCATGTTTCATATAGAAAATGTTTCAGAATAGTTATTCATATTGCCTTCTCTTGGTCATTAACTAGAGCAACTATGGTTTTAAAGCCGCAAATAAAGAAACATATTTATTTATTTATTTTTATTTTTTTTTTCACATCCACGTGTTACTTTAATTCCCTTTTCGCTACCAAATTTTCCCCACATCTCTGAATACTTTTATTTTCTAGGTCAGGCAATTCATTGTATTCGGCATTGTATTTTTCCGAATACCGCCCCCCCCCCCCGCTATTTATTAAAAATTCAAAAGAAGTTTCTGAATTTGTCATTATTAATATTATTATTTTTTTTACAAACATTATACATATTTTATCGTATCTGAGGGCAAGCACTTGAAAATTTACAGAAATTATTTTCACGGACATTTTTATTCTCGTTTTTCACAAATTTAAAACAGGCAAACCTTTAGTTCAAATATGATAATAATGTGCCGAATATATTTCATTGCATTATTTTAGTGCATAAAATAACTTTTAGTAAATAACTGACAATGAATCTGAAATATTGGATAGAAATGCGATTTTACATTTTATTTAAAATATTGCTACCTAAGAATTGTCATAGAAATTTGCTTATTTTAAAGTGTTTCATATTTTAATCATAGAAAAAGTGCACGTAACTTTATTAACGGAGCATGAACACATCAAAAAGAATTGCCTAAGCGTTTTATTGTATTAAGAACATTAACATCAATGATACGTTAAGAGCACTGTGGCTTAGAGCTATTCATTAACTGTGAATGAACATTTTCAGTTACTTAAAAAACTTGAACGGACTATACAGTGAAATAATACAATTGTTTCTTTCATATTCTTTACTTTAATCTTTGCCCCTTTTACCTTTGGGCAAGTTTTCTAAAAAACGATTTGGTGTTATTTAAATGAATTCATGAAAGATTTCCTTAAAATTTAATTTGCTTCGCTATCACTTAAATTAGCTACTCACATTGCGTATGTTCTTTTTTGTGTTTAAAATTTCCCTTACATCTATAACTTTTAAATTTATTTTCGTTTTAGTAAGCATCCTTTTTTTCCAAGAAGTATCGCAATAATACTGATTTCCCTTATTCAACAGTTTCAAGCTTTAAAATTAGCTCTTAGGAGAAATTTAGGAATATTTTTATTCTTAAATTTTCTTATTAATTATTTAATATAATAAGTAAGTTATAATTGTTAGTCCACCAGCTTTTATGATAAACAACGTTTAAAGTCCGCCAGGAAGAGAGTTGGCTGGAAGTGAGGAGGGATAAAGTGTTAAACCTGGACCGAATATGGATTGCGATTTTGGTTTGCGGACTCTTGGATTTGGGTATGTGTCTGTTTTCTTTCCTTTTTAGGTAAGAACAGGGGGGTGGTTATTTAATTTGTCAGCTTATCTCATCTTATTCAATCACAACTTAAATTTTACAGTTAAAATAATACAAAATAAAAAAAAAAAGCTTTCAGTTTTACTGATTCAAATGTATTAAATTTTATGCATTTACTGCCGCATCATAATAAATCAGCTGACTTTTTGATAACCTACTTCTTTTGAAACCTACAAAGTAAAAAAATATTTTAACCGCTGCTACTTCTCTCTGAGGATAAGGCAGCACATTACCCATGTTTGTTCTTTTTATATGTTTAAATTGTTTCGCAAATTTTCAAATGTTTCTGTAAAGTTTCTTACAATTTCAATTTGTTCATTTGTTGTTTTTTCGAATTTACACATTTTTCGACTTTTAGGGAACAAACTTATTTAACTTCCATACGTAATTTGCTATTAATATTAAGCTCCTATTAAAGCACTTGTTAATTTTCAAAAGTTTAATAAGTTTAATAATTTTCCATCTTGCATATTGTTACAAATCTTGTAAATAGTTGTTGTTTTTCCTGCCTTGCTTTATTTTCATTAGTTTTGGTTTTATCTGACGTCATGTTGCAAAAGTATCTGAAGATATCACTTTTATCACTTGTATACCGGCCCTGTAACACTTTGCAGTTTTTACACTTGCCCTAACTTTAATAAGCGTGAAGACATTTTCGCGCTGAGTGTGTTTTTGTTTTCTTTTTACTAGAAGTTTCGTGAATGGATTGTTCGAATTTATGAATAAACAGAATACTCCAGATATTTCTAGAACGTAGTAGAAATGTCCTTCAGAGTATAAAAAGCTGGCCTTGAACACAAGTCAGTCAGTTCTTCTCAGATTGGATTTTGAGAAGTTCGCTCGTTATATTCGCTTTGGGCGAATGTTTGTTTTGCTTTTGTAATTTCTTAATTACTGTTCACGTGAGATACGTGGTGCTGAGTTACTGTTGAGAGTACAGTGTACTGTTTTGCTACCTAATTGCTGGATGTTTAGCAATTGTTTACTGCTCCTATTGTAAATAGTGCAAATACTTGTAAATAAATTTATAGTTATTTCCTCAAGATTGGAATGATCATTTAAGAAAGTTGAAGGTGCTACGGACTCGTTACAATTTTGGCGCCCAACGTGGGGCATCTTCAAGGACTTTCTTGGAATTATCTGTGAACTTGGACTTTTCTTCCTGTGGACTTTTTGACTTCGGAATTTTATGGTAATTACTCGAGCAATGGATGAGCAACTGAAAAAACTCCTGGATGCGATCAACGCTGTTAAAAATGATATGGCGACTATGGCTACTAATCAAGAACAATTAAAGAATGAGCTGGCTACTAATCAAGAACAATTAAAAAATGATTTAACCGCTAGCATAACTTCAAGTCAAGAAGAAATTAAGCATGATTTAACCGCTAGCATAACTTCAAGTCAAGAAGAAATTAAGAATGATTTAACCGCTAGCATAACTTCAAGTCAAGAAGAAATTAAGAATGATTTAACCGCTAGCATAACTTCAAGTCAAGAAGAAATTAAGAGCGATCTAACGTCAATGAAAAGTTTGGTGGAAAGTAAATTTGCCAATATGGAAAATAAAATGGAGGCTCTTGAAGAAAAAGTTGACAGCGTTGAGGATCGAATCACTACAGTAGAAAACCATGTGGAAAAGAAAATTAAAGAACTTGAATCAAAGTTATCAGGATCCTGCAATAACTCAGACAGCGTTGAGGATCGAATCACCACAGTAGAAAACAATGTTGAAAAGAAAATTAAAGAACTTGAATCGAAGTTATCAGCATCCTCCAACAACTCAAGTGACTGTGTAGCTGCAGCTGGAACTTCTCGTCCATCCATCAAACTGGCCACGTTTGACGGGAAGACCTCGTGGAATATTTACAAGAAGCAGTTCCTCATCGTTGCAGAAGCAAACTCCTGGGACTCTTCCACGAAAGCCTGTCAACTTGCAGCCTCGCTGAGAGGGGATGTGATGGAGAAACCATCACATCTTATATGAAGCACTGAAAGTGCATTGTAACATCGTTCCTCTTTCCCCTCAGTCAGTCACAAATCACGTGACTGCAGGCAGAGCGCACATGGCAAGGTGTGCCCGGCGTGGCTGGCAACGCTGTGAAGAAGACAACTAATAACCACATGACTCCTTCCAGCCAATCCTACTTCTCCATGATATTGTTTAGTAATGGCATCAAATGGGCTGCGGGTTTTTTCAACGAGCAATCATGCTTGTTTGGTCACGGAGAATTATGTTTTTGAATTGTCAACGAATAAAATAAATGATTAACGGCTTTTTTTGGGGGGGTGCAATGAATTCTGATGAAAGGGCGCAGAGGCTATCAAGGAGCTGGGGACGAAGTGACGTCGAGAGCAGCTGCCGGTCTGAGGGCCCCAACGATGAATTTATAAGTATCTTTGAATTCTTTTGGGGGGTTTACTTAATTTTAAATAATTTTAACACCTTAATTATATTTTTGGGAATTATTCATACTATGGCATTTTTTTCTTTTCTAGCTAGAATATCTCTAGCATGCACCAAGTACGTTTGTGTGCGATTTTCGAATTTGTATGTTCCGACATGATAAATATATGTTCCGAGTTGTCAATTTGAATTTGTCTCTTGGTTTGGAACTGTAAAGTTTCCTATACAAAAATTATGATTGCATTTTAAAGTAATTATCCCAAGGATTTTTTGTGTGTCGGTATATTGATAATATAACTGGACTGATTATATGAAGTAAAGATTTTCTGCCGTGTGACGAAATTGAAATAAATGTGTTTCTTTTGACCAAATTACTGTCTTTTTTTTAAATCTTTTTCAGCAAAAATAAAGGGGGAAGAACCTGGGCGAATGGTATATATTGTCTGATTTGTGTATCAGTCAGGTCGTATGCTTTTTATTATGGAACACAGTTCTGGGTCTCCATCTCCGGAATCCAATATAATAGTTTTCCTTTTCCCTTTTGATTGCTTATTTCATCCTAATAAATTTGTGAAGATAACCAGTACTAATTGATCATTTTTTTCTCTCTCTTTGTGATAACTCATAATTCTATCTGCTGCATGTTAAATTCTTCAAATTCCTCAAGGATATATCTCATGCAGACATTGCGCACATGAATTTGAATTTTTGATGTTTTTTTTTACATTATTCACCGATTACGGAAAATGAACTTGACTTTATGATTTTGCAAAATGTGTTGTATTTGTACAAAATGTGTTTTATCAGTAACATTATGAATTCTCTAGAATAGAGAAAATTACTTATAAAATGAAATGTGTTTAATTGAGAGTGCCTTCTTTTGAGATATAATGTGGATATGTTTAATGGCATATGAAGTCTGATTCCACTGACATTTTTATTATGGCGGGTTCCTTTGATAGAGAAATATGAATTAAGTAAGCGGAATAAGACGAGTTTTTTTTCTTCTCGTAAACTATTTTTGGGGCATTTCATGCATTTGCATTCTAATTATACTGCTTTCTTCTTCCTTCGTCCTCTGGCGCCTAGTCAAAACTTTCTCTGCCCTGCACCTACCATATCATGTCCTGACTCTGTATGCCCGATGCCTTACTTTTTCGTCTTCTTGTTTGCCGAGGGGAATGTGATGGTGAAACCATCACATCTTTATGAAGCACTGAAAGTGCATTCTAACATCGTTCCTTCTTCCCCTCAGTCAGTCACTATCACGTGACTGCAGGCAGAGCGCACATGGAAATGTGTGCCCAGCGTGGCTGGCAACGCCATGAAGAAGACAACTAATAACCACATGACTCCTTTCAGCCAATCCTACTTCTTCATGATATTTTTTTGTAATGGCATCAAGTGGGCTGCGGGGTTTTTTCAACGAGTAATCATGCTCGTTTGGTCACGGGGAATTAATATTTTAAAATAATCAACGAATAAAATGAAGGTTTAACGGCTTGAATTTGAAGTGCAATTAATTAGCATGAAAGGGCGCAGAGTTCTGTGGAGAAGCTGGTGACGAAGTGACGTCGAGAGCAGCTGCCGGTCTGAGGGGCCCCAACGATGAATTTATAAGTATCTTTGAATCCTTTTGGGGGGTTTACTTAATTTTAAATAATTTTAAAAACTTAATTATATTTTTGGGAAATCTTCATACTATGCTTTAATTTTCTTTTCTAGCTAGAAAATCTCTAGCATGCATCAAGTACCTTTGTGTACGATTTTCGAAATTATATTTTCCGACATGACAAATATGTATTCCGAATAGTAGCGTTGAATTTGTAGCTTGTTTTGGAACGGTAAAGGTTCCTATACAAATATTATAATTGCTACTTAAGGTAATTATTCCAAGGTCTTTTTTTTAGTGTCGGAATATTGATAAGATAACTGAACTGATGATGTGAAGAATAAATTTTCTGCTGTGTGACGAAACTGAAATAAATGTGTATCTTTGACCAAATTACTGTCTTTTTTTAATATTCTTTTTCAGCAAAAATAAAGGGGGAAGAACATGGGTCAAATATATATATCGTCTGATCTGAGTCTACGATCAGGTCGTATGCCTTTTTATTATGGAACACAGTTCTGGGTCCCCATCTCCGGAATCCAATTACCCTTAAAGAACCTTTGGTTATAATATAATTTATAATTTATTAATAAATTTCTTCACCACAGGGGATGCAGCTGATATACTAGAGACCTTCCCAGAGGACAAGCACCATGACTTCGAAGCCTTATCATCGGCCTTGGAGCTTCGCTTTGGCGAATCTTGCCAAAAAGAATTCAGCCAACTTCAGCTCAAATCCCGACTCCAGAGGGCTGGAGAGACTTTGCAAGTTTTTGCAGCAGACGTTGAGAGGCTTTCCCATCTCGCCTTCTCGGACTGTCCTTCGGGTGTTCGCGATAACCTGGCCCTGAACTACTTCATAGACGGAGTGCGAAATCCAGAAATTCAGACGGCTCTCCGGATGGCGGACATTAAAGATCTTAAATCCGGTTTGGTCTACGCAATGAAGTTCGAGGCTGCACAGCAAACATCCCGCAAGGATCGCCATTCAATCAGGGCGTGGAAGTGAGCGCCCAGGATTCGAACTCAACTCGCTTCTCGGAAATTGAGCGACAAATCAAGGAGATCTCGGGGACCCTGAAGAAGATTACGGCTCGCAAGAAACAAAGTAGACAACCGCTGAAGTGCTGGAAATGTGGCGGTGAGGGCCACGTACGAAGGAACTGCGAAGCCCGCCAAGAAACAGGAGGGAAGAGCACCTCTCCCTCTCCAGCTCAGGAAAACTAAGCAATGGCAATCTCGCGGGGCGGAGGTCGCCAAATTGGAATGAGCCCCATCCCAAAGTTTTCCAGATTTCCTCAAGAAGTGGCGGCTGCAACGGACTCTTCATTTACGCATATGTGAATGGGTTTCCCTGCGAAATGATTGTGGACACAGGAGCCAACGTTACCATCATTAAGACTGATGTGGCTCGTCAATTTGGACTCAAGATCTTATGGACGCCGCCCTGCGTTACTCTCCAAACTGTGACAAAATCGAGATTGAAGGAAAAGTGAACTTAGAAATAATGTTCGGGAGCGCCACTTACCATCACACGGCATTCGTTGCTGACATTACTGATCCCTTCATTCTCGGACTGGACTTTTTGAGAAAATTCGATTTTTCTATCGACTTTAAAAATAATGAGCTGCACTCGATGAGGGAAGACATAGCAATTTTCAACACCGAAAATAACTTAAAATCCGCTCATCAAATAATAGCCCAAACTGATTTATTGATTCCCTCTAGATCAGAAGTACTAATACCTGGCTCCATCAAAGAAAACAACAGCTTTAAATTCGGCCTCATTGAATATCCTAACCAGAATAATAGCCCAAAAGGAGTACTAGTGGCATCTACGCTTGTGGACCTTTCAAGGAATGCAGTTCCTGTGAGAGTCGCCAACGTAAGTGACAGACCGAGGAATATCAAGAAAAGAGAAGTGTTGGCAACTTGTACTCCCGTAAACTGCATCATCAGAAGAATTGATTCCTCCGAGACTGTGTCTTCCGAATCCTTGACTTCGAAATTAATTGGGAGTGCAGCATTATCGAAGGATCAAAGATACGCTGCGGAAAAATTGGTGGACGACTTCAAGCAGGTGTTTTCATCTACACCCGAAGATGTTGGTCGCACGAGTTTAGCGCAGCATAGTATCGACACTGGAGATCATCCCCCTATCAAGCAGCATCCAAGACGACTACCGTTCGCCAAGAAGGAAGAGGTTGAGATCCTCTTGAAAGAGATGCAGGAGAATGACGTCATCGAACCCTCATCCAGTCCTTGGGCATCCCCTATCGTCTTGGTCCGAAAGAAAAACGGCTCCACCAGATTTTGTGTTGACTACCGACGCCTGAATGACATCACCAAGAAGGACAGTTACCCTCTTCCACGGATCGATGACACTCTGGACACCCTTTCCGGACACAAGTGGTTTTCGACCCTGGATTTAAAGAGCGGCTACTGGCAGGTGGAGATACACCCCGACGACCGAGAGAAAGCGGCGTTTACAACCGGACAAGGCTTGTGGCAGTTCAAAGTGATGCCCTTCGGCCTCTGCAATGCACCAGCCACGTTCGAGCGTCTTATGGAATCAGTGTTACGAGGACTGTCTTATGAATCCTGTCTTGTCTACTTGGACGACATTATCATCATAGGACGCAGTTTTGAGGAACATTTGGCTAATCTTAGGAAGGTGCTGCAAAAGCTTAAGGAAGCCAACCTGAAGTTAAGCCCGTCCAAATGTAATTTGTTCCGCCGTGAGGTGAACTACCTTGGTCACATTATCTCTTCCGAAGGTGTACGAACAGATCCAGATAAGGTATCTGCAGTCAAGAATTGGAGCCGCCCCGAAAATGTCCATCAGCTGCGAAGTTTCCTGGGCTCTGCACGTACTACAGGAAGTTTGTGAAGGGCTTTTCCAACATTGCACGACCTTTGCATAAGCTGACGGAGAGCAAACAAAAATTTGAATGGTCCAAAGAATGCGAGGATGCATTTCTACAGCTGAAGGAGGCTTTAACATCAACGCCTATTCTCTCTTATCCTCAGCCTGAAAAATCCTTCATACTTGACACTGATGCGAGCCACGAGAGCGTTGGAGCTGTTTTATCTCAAGAAATAGACGGTAACGAACATGTCATCGCTTACTGGAGCAAATGCTTATCCAAGTCGGAGCGAAATTATTGTGTCACGAGAAAGGAATTGCTCGTCATAGTTAAAGCTGTAGAACATTTCCATCATTACCTCTACGGCCGTAAATTCCTGCTCCGGACTGATCATGGCTCTTTAACTTGGCTTTTGAATTTCAAGAATCCAGAGGGCCAGGTAGCCAGGTGGATACAGCGGCTCCAGGAATATGACATCGAGATTAAGCACCGAAAAGGTTTGTCACATGGTAATGCTGACGCATTATCAAGAAGACCTTGTTCCGAGAGCTGCCATTATTGCTCCCGAATTGAGAAACAGTACGGGATGACAATCCCTACTGCCTGTCAAGTTACTGCTACTTCATCATCTTCAGATCCTGATCCATGGAGTGACGACCAATTAAGAAAAGATCAGCTTGAAGACCCAGACCTAAAGCCTATCATAGAGTTAATGGAAAAAGACAGTCGGCGACCTAGCTGGCAAGACATTTCTATCTACAGTCCTGCAACGAAAAGATACTGGGCTCTATGGAAATCTCTCCAGTTGCGAAATGGCGTCCTGTATCGGAAATGGGAATCTGACGATGGTAAAGCATTCAAATGGCAGTTACTCCTTCCCAGATCAAGAATTCCAGACGTTCTAAAGGAATTGCACAGTAGTCCGACTGGAGGACACTTTGGTATCCTGAAAACCCTCCACAAGGTTCGAGAGCGCTTCTTCTGGAGCAAGGCGAAGGATGACGTGGAGAAGTGGTGTCATTCTTGTGACGCCTGTGCTGCCCGTAAAGGACCGAAGAGAAGAAGCCGCGGGAAGCTACATCTTTACAACGTAGGAGCTCCTTTCGAACGAATCGGGATCGACATTCTTGGTCCTCTACCGAAAACTACTGTTGGGAACAAATACATGCTCGTTTCCATCGACTATTTTACCAAGTGGCCCGAAGCATATTCCATTCCGGATCAAGAAGCTACCACTGTAGCAGAGACTCTAGTCCAGCATTGGATCTCGAGATATGGGACACCTTTGCAGATCCACTCCGATCAGGGGAGAAACTTCATCTCTGCTGTGTTTAAGGGCCTATGTAAAATCCTCAAATTTGAGAAAACTCGAACGACACCACTACACCCACAATCGGACGGCATGGTGGAGAGATTCAACAGGACAATCCTTAATAATCTCTCGCTTAAGGTCTCTAAAAATCAACAGGATTGGGACAAGAAACTTCCTCTGTTCCTGCTGGCCTACCGCAGTGCTGTCCACGAGACCACCGGATATTCCCCATCACAGATGCTCTTCGGCCGAGAGCTTCGGCTACCTTGTGATCTCGTCTTCGGTCTCCCTCCAGATGCGCCTTCATCGCCTGAGGAGTACGTCCAGGATCTCCAGGCCCGGTTGGAGGACGTTCATCACTTCGCACGGGAGCGAATCAACATCGCGACGGAGAAAATGAAGACCCGATACGACACAAGGTCCACTGGCCATGACTTTCAAGAAGGTGACAAGGTGTGGCTATGGAATCCCATCCGACGTAAAGGTCTGTCACCCAAATTGCAGTCGCATTGGGATGGACCCTACACAGTCCTTCACCGGCTGAACGACGTCGTAGTGAGGATCCAGAAGTCATCACATTCAAAACCTAGGGTTGTACATTATGATCGGCTAGCCCCATACTATGGCCATAGTTCGTAAAGTAAATCTAAAGCTACCATGGTAATTTGTTTGTAAATTTTGTAAATAACTTTTGCCTTTAATTGTTTGTAATATTACTTTATCAATGTTATTATTTCTTTCATGTTCTCACTGTTATTGTTTATCATGTTTATGATTGGTCATCTTGTAATGTGTGCATCTGTAAATTTTCTCTTGCTTCCTTTCTGGGGATTGTACTGCCCGGGACGTGCAGTCCTTGGGAAAGGGGCAATGTTACAAATCTTGTAAATAGTTGTTGTTTTTCCTGCCTTGCTTTATTTTCATTAGTTTTGGTTTTATCTGACGTCATGTTGCAAAAGTATCTGAAGATATCACTTTTATCACTTGTATACCGGCCCTGTAACACTTTGCAGTTTTTACACTTGCCCTAACTTTAATAAGCGTGAAGACATTTTCGCGCTGAGTGTGTTTTTGTTTTCTTTTTACTAGAAGTTTCGTGAATGGATTGTTCGAATTTATGAATAAACAGAATACTCCAGATATTTCTAGAACGTAGTAGAAATGTCCTTCAGAGTATAAAAAGCTGGCCTTGAACACAAGTCAGTCAGTTCTTCTCAGATTGGATTTTGAGAAGCTCGCTCGTTATATTCGCTTTGGGCGAATGTTTGTTTTGCTTTTGTAATTTCTTAATTACTGTTCACGTGAGATACGTGGTGCTGAGTTACTGTTGAGAGTACAGTGTACTGTTTTGCTACCTAATTGCTGGATGTTTAGCAATTGTTTACTGCTCCTATTGTAAATAGTGCAAATACTTGTAAATAAATTTATAGTTATTTCCTCAAGATTGGAATGATCATTTAAGAAAGTTGAAGGTGCTACGGACTCGTTACAATTTATATAATTAATAAGATATAATTAAATCAAGGTATAAGTTGAATTATTTAATTAAGGAGCAGTTTTTATATTGATGATGGCCAGTAAAAAGTTATGACTTAGTTAAAATTCAAACAAAATGTACCGAAGATACAAACTGATTAACTAATGTACTAGTGACATGGAGAGATTTATTAGTTATAATTAAAAAAAAACTATGCATCAGCAAAAAACAAATATTTTCGTGAAGCATGGACCTTTACACATATTGGCAGTTTAACAGTCAATATATTTTCCTGATGCTCTTCTAAACATCATTGAGCCACTTTCATGTTGTGGGCTTCATTGTAGCCTTGAAATAGCTAAATGCTTTTTTTTTTTTTTCATAATTTGTGCTTTATTTTCGCTGTTTCTTTACTTCAATCATACGTTGATCTTAGTTGTTTTTGTTTTTATTTTGGTTCTTTTTTAAAACTTTCTGGAAATATCTTCCGAAACGGAAGTAAAACTGTTAAAAGCATTGCATTTATAAGCTTTATCGAAATACAAATTGCCGCATTTAGCACTTACACAAATGGATTAGTTTTTTAATGCCCTTTTAATGCATAAAAATTTACCCTAAAGTTTAAAAACAATTCATAAGAAAATTAATGTATGTCTTTCCTCACGTATTAATTATCGTTTGCATTGATGAGACTTTGAATTCGTTATATCTCCAAGCTATATAATAAGTTTTTTAATGGAAACTAAGTCTTGAATAATTAAAAGATGGAAAAAGTGTATGGCATTACAATCTCTCTTTCGAGATTAAATTACATACCTTTAATTATCACCAGTTTTGCCCTTAAGGTAATGTTTTTTATGGCTATAAAACTTACTTTCTTCTAATCTTCAAATAGTTTTCCGCTTTTGTTCTGAGTAGTAGCACTGAATTTTTATTTCTTTTGTAAATAAATAAAAACTTTCATTATAAATATGTTTTCAGATGTTTTTTCTTAATTACGATATGTACAATTATTTGATGATTTTTTTAAAACTAAGACTAGAAATAAAACTGTCGTGTTTTTCTTTTTTTGTGTTTTTTGTCTAGAAATAAAAATAAAAAAATATGAAAAAAGGAGTACTATGTTCCCTTTAAATATTTGTGATATAATGTTTAGTTACATTTAATTATTCTAAGAGTAATTGTTTATTACTCGTATTGTTTTTTAAGTGCACTAGATATTTGATTAAAGTTGCTTTCTTTACATAGTGACGATTAGTTAACAAGACATTTATAAAGATAAATAAATTCGCTCTATTGATTCGTGACGCTTGTGTTTATTTACGGTTCATATTTTTTATTGCTGTATGCGTGCTGTTTTTTTTTTTCTTTTTTTTTGAACTTTTGTTATTACTTAAAGGTAAATTTTTAAATGTCTCAAAATTTATATTATTTCAATGAACAATGGCTTATTCTTATACATTAGAATATGCTTTTTTAAAAAATCATTTTATGTCTTCCGTTTTCTTATGTGCTGTTAACTTTGTCGAAAGAGAAAACCTTACATTTTTACCAAACTGTTTAGCTTTTTTAATCTTGTCTTTTCCTGAATATAATGACTGCATCATATGCAAATGTGACTGCATAATATGATGTATTAAAATCATAGAAAATAATGTTAATTCGAATCCATCTATTTCTTTCGGTTACGCAAGTGCCACAAAATTATCACAATTTCGGCAAATTTTACTTTTCTATATTTTATTATTTTTTTCAACTCGAGAATGTCTTCTTAAACCAATAATGATTATGATTTTGAAAAAAAAAATTTCCATATTGGTAAACGCTTTTCTCTCGTACATCTGTTGACAAATATCATAAATAATCTCGATGTGGTACCTTACCTCAAAGCTTCCGACATATATTGCTGCTGTCCTCGTATTGAGGCCTCAATGCGAATGTTTCCTTCGATCAAAACTACTACTTTCATTCACTGAAGCTGAAGTGATAAGAAAAAGAAATACACATGGAGCCAGAAAATACTTTTATTTTCCCAACATTTTTTTTTTAAATCTAGTTTTGAAAACAAGGCGCGGTCTCATATGACGAAACAAATGAAGTAATTTAGCGAGCTGAGTATTTATTAAGTAGCCGATTAATATAACAAACCGAAATGAATCAGTTTGTTAAGCTTCTTTGTAAAATCTACTAAAAGTTACTGTGTAGATAGTGTACTGCTTTTTCCAGCACGACCAACATTTCAACGCTCCAGAAATTAGTAGCACAAAGTAAATTAGATAGGCCGTTCAAATCTATTAAACTGTGCCACATTCTCTTACTGATGGGCCTTTATCAGTTTTTGGAACTCATATACTCGGGATAACAATAAAGAAATGTTTTCTAGAATTTTTTCGAGCTCTTGAGGTTTATTGCTTTTTGATGTAGCAGTTTGCAAAGGTCCTATTGCATTTATTTGAATTCATAACAAAACACCTGATTTACCTAAAGGAGATATTACTGTCAGCTGTGAGTATACTCAATGAAGTGAAATACTTTCCATTAATGTAGGGGAAGACCGCCTATATTGGACCTCTGCTTAAATTGAACCTCGGGCTTAAAATCTAATACAGAGATCTGTGCTATACTTTAATAGTAGAAACATAAAGTTTTAGAAATAAAATCAATGTGTATGAAGTTTCACCGGTCTTCGAACTATTTAGCGTGAGTTACGGCTTGATTTGTGTTGAAAACGTTAGAAATCTTATTTTGCGGACTTGTTTCTAGAAAGATAACTCAAAAACTTCTGAATTGCGGTAAAATGCTGTTACAGTATTATAATCTGTGTTTAATAAGGATTACATCGATGTATTTACATGCGCTTTTGTGATAGTTTTTGACAGAGCTATGAGCTGAAGAGTAAAAAATGGCGTGTTTTCCTTTATTGGACCAAAAAAATTTTCCTATATTGGACCGGTGGTCCAATTCAAGAATATGATTTTAAACAAGACTTTTTATTAATCGTAACATAAAATAAGTGACTCGTTTTATTTAATATAGTAGTTAAAATTATTTTAAGCATACTTTAACACCTATTCAGGATATTAATTTAAACTTTTTTATCAAGCACATTTTTATCAAGCAGAAATGTATGTTTTTTTTCTCTCTTCATCCAATAAGCTACAGTTTCGGGTTGTTAAACATAGTTATTAACTTAAATAACATTTAATCTGGTTTACCGAGAGAAAAATATGAAATTCTTCGATATTTTGGAAACAATTTATATGCTACTAAAATTTTCAGTGTAGATGAAGCCGGTCTTTTCACTGTCCAAAAGTCCCAAAATATATTGACGTATAGAGGTTAACATCAGATTGCATCAGTAATAAGTGGTGAACGTGGTAGAAACACATTGGTTATTCGCTGCATGAGTGCAAGCTTCCCATGCTTATTTTCAAAAGATTACGTTACATGTATGAACTTATCGTAAAAGCTTCCCTGGTGAGTAATATGTTTGTTCAAAAAAAAAAAAATGCTGGATCACAAACGATAATTTGCACAATTGATACAACTTTTCATCAAAACTGTTAAGCCAAGCAATGTAAAAAGAATATCCTTTTATAACGCATAGATACAGCACTTACATAAAGAACATTGATGCAATAAACGTTTCTAACGAGAACGATATAATAATGCTTTCTCTTTAAGGACATCATGCACGTAGATGTGGTTTTTATTCAGTCTGCCTTCATATTTTAATCGAGCATGTGATACATGGATGCGAGAACATTTAATGAGATCCATAATATAATATCTCATAAGAGAACTGTTTGGTAACTGTTATGGGCAAACCGCAATTGGCCATGGCAAATGCTCTGAGTTGATTCCAAAGAACAGCAGTTTGGCCTATTAATTGACATGTGTTTAATGACATTGACTTAGCTGCAGCAGAATTAGAGGCAAGTAGTCCAGATAAAACTACTCAAAGTGAACAGGTTACATGTTCGGTACACCATGTACAGGAGCTAGCTACGACTTAAATTAGTACAAATTCTGCAGAATCGGCGGGTAGTTCTCATCAAAACATGATTACCAACTCTAACTATGATTTTGTAAAGCCGGCTCACATATCACCTTTGTTTAAAAAAATAGAAGGAACAAAAAGGAAGGCTGTTTCAGCAATCATTCTAACGCCGTATAAAAGAGGCATAGAGCAGAAAAAGTCACACAAGAAGAAGCAAGAAACTGCACAAAACAATTGTTATTGCAATATTTGTCAAGAGATGAAGTACAAAACATGATTAACTGTATGAAATGCCATCGGCGAGTTTATCAACACTGCCTAAGTGAGGCCGAAGCAAAAGAAATTCTATTGCGAATCCTTGAAAAAAGCTGTATAGTTCAAATATAAATTATTCTACGTTTTCCTGGTACGGTCCAATTTAGGAAGCGCATGGTTCAATATAGGAAGCGCATGGTTCAATTTACGCTCATATATGCCTAAATTGGACTTTTGTAACTTTGTCTAAAATATTTTTTTTTAAATAATTTTCATATTTTTGGAAAATATAAGCTCCTAGGGCGGTTCCTGATTAAATTTAGCTCACAATGCCCTATTTTGCATTTCTGTTTTGCTTCACATTGAGCGACACAGGCCTCCTGTTCTTAGGGGGTCCAATATAGGCGGTCTTCCCCTAAGATTAATTGACCTAATATGAATACAGGAAATAGGAAAATTGGAGAAGTAGACTTTTCTGAAACGATACAATTTCATTTAAAGTGTGAAATTAAATAATTTTAATAAAATTCTTATTATCTCTCAAAACGACGCTGTAAGCTTTTCATGCTCACAACTTATCTAAACATTAGTTTACGCTTTCCTCATAGTGTCCTAGTATTATATTACATGTGGAAAATTATGACAAATAGGCGATAATAAAATTAAGGGAAAAAAAAGAGATAGGTTGAGGTTATTCAACATGGCGAGATGCAAATAAGGTTTATAAAAAATAATTTATCAACTAAAAGGCACATGTCCCAATCAAAACATAAACCTTTTGCAAATACACTAAGAAGAAGTAATCGTACATAAAATTTACACCTATAAGTGAATATTTCGCCATCTAAATTCTAGGCAGTATCCCTTCTTCGCAACAAAACTTTCTAAAAAAAAAAGATTTACTCTCCAATATACTCTATAAAAAAATCAGTAGTAAATTATGACGCAAATCCCCTTCCCTCCCACGTGAGTTCTTGATTATGCATGACTTTAATTGCAGTTCTAATTATCTGACTTGAAAAATAGTTATATGACCACATATTTAGAACACGTTATCAAACACTCGGTATTTTTGTTGACAATACTGTTTGACAACTGCAATTAGTCTAATTTTCCAACTGATTTTATATTTTAGGTGTTAAGTGGTGTAAGTACATTTATGGTATTGTTACGGTCATTATGGTTTAGTCGAAATTGCAAAAGTTTAAAAAGAGAAAGAAAGATAGAAAAAAGGAAAACCATCCTGTGTCCAATTTATAATACTGGGAGCGTTAATGCGCTGCACATATAGTACGATTTTGCATTTAAATAAGGAAATTTACTCTCATTAGTGAAACGAATCAAACTTGACACTAGTTGCGTAGAGACTAATTGTTTTAAATTAATGCCGACGTCTTCGTGAGAAGTAATTAATGAAAATTGCAAAATTTTAATTAAAGCGTTAGTCCAGATGTCAAGTGTTTTTTTACGTAATAATTGCTTTAGATGTAAAAAAAAGGATTGCTTTCCTGCTACATTTATTATTTAGACAGCCACTATTTTCATTATAAATATAAAGAAAAATGAATTGAAATTCGCTCTAATTTATTCCCATTGAAGCAGGAAAAAATATATTTTTCCGGGCGAAACGGGGCTTTAATATAGGTTTAGAAAAACTGGTGAAAAAATATGTGTGTCTTCACTTTATATACTGAATCATCCAAATTTTTAGTGTTATGCTAATTTTAATATAATCTCAATGAAGCACTTAAAAGTAAAATACGGAATGTAAATAACATTTGTTTGCATGTGAAAATACCTTGCAAGCAGCAATGGTTAGTTCAAGAAATTGTTATTCATTTAAACTTCTGCACAGCAATAAGTGCTTCTGAGATGTGCAAGGTGGACACTTCAAATAGGTTATCTCTTTTCTGTAACACTGTAGCCCACTTTCCTTTGAAATTAAAAAGAAAAACAATAAGTGGAACGGTGGCTCAATCCATCGTAAAAGTATAGCTAAGAAAAAAAAATAAGATATCAAAAAAGTAAAACTGGGAAGTAAGGTTTTGAAATGTGGAATGTATGTCTGTCGGTCTGTCTGTATTTCTTCCGAAAAACTGTGAGGTGAACCCTTCGTTTTAAACAAACTTTTTTTTTTCTTTTTTTTTTTTTTTGTGGAAGCTATTGGTAAGGATACCTTCTACCAAAGTTTTACTCTTAATTTTGAATAAATGTTTGTTTAATTATGAAAATTTCAAAAAGAAAAAAAGACAAACACGTAAATAAATAAAAAACAGTGACTACGGAGACAATTAAGGCCAATATGGATCATAAACCCTTGGTCGAATTTATTTTTGAAAATAACTTCGTTGTAAAAAGTCCATCATGAAAAAACATGTATCATTATTTTGTATTAAAGATATAGCAAAATTATCGTAAAAAGGCACATGGTTTATTTCAGAAATGCTAATTTAGTGGTTAAAAAGTAATAATAATGATTTAGAAGGACTGAACATGTAAAGCTTAAAAAGCATTATAGAGTTCCTATGAACTAGAAAACAAATAAGTCCATTTCTTTCCAAATTATTGCAGCATTTAAAAGTAGTTATAGTATTCAAGTCAATATAATCGCTTTTGAAATATGTATGCTATTGTTACTTTTCTTTTGGCTCAGACAACATTTTTGTTCTTTTTTAAGTCTTTTTTTACCAGTGTATTTATTTTTGTTTTTTCGTAAAACTGATTTTTTTCAATCCATGAGTTATTAATTACGAAAAATCCGTTACTCAATTTGTGTACGCCTCCAGCATTTTCCAGTATTTTAATTCACTTATACCCATTCATTAATTTATTATGACTAATTATTTCAGACTGCTTTTAATCCGTATTTAAAAAACCTTTTTCCTAGCACTTTTTTGAATTTTAACCTGTTTACTTTGCGACGTTTTTCTATCTCTAAATCATTTATTTATGAAATACGGTTTTGTAGTTTCAATAAATACATACTTTCATTTTCTAAATTCGTTTTTTACATAATATGTATTAATTAGTTTGCTGCGTTTCAAAACTTAGCAGTGATTTTTTTTTCTGTACGAAACGCGCCAAAATGTCTAGTTTAATTAAATAACAGTTTCCTTCTCAAAAGTTGGGGAAAAAAAGAGAAAAAGGAATGCATTCTGTATCGGAGGATAAAAACGTATTTAAATCTTCATTGCAAGAAAGTCCTGATGCTTACATCTGCTTTCATGTGATTTTTTTTAATGTTTTTCATTCAAATATTTCATTGGAGAGTCTGACATGCAAAATATAAACATTCTGCACTTTGTTAATACAGATTATTTTTGACAGTATTTTTAATATTTATTATATGCCGTATATGTACACAAATGCGTACGTTTTTATATGCATGCTTCGCATTGAAATTTCAGTTATCCTAAATGCTTACGCATTTAGAGTGAAATATTAAAATTAGTTTACTCTAAATTCAATAAACACAAGAGTATTTCTATAAAAATAAAAACACATGCAGGTTTTAAAAGGAATGCAGCGTTGGTAATTAATGCTGTTGCACACCGAAGATTTTTTTTAAATGTTTTTCTATTTTTAATATTAACCAATCATGAAATCAGCATGTGAATTTGACTACGAAAAAATAATATACTCCTATCCACGTTATTGCCAAAATTAATATGTAACAAATTTGCGAAAATAAGTTTTCTCTTTTACTCTTTAGTTTTAGCTGTTTTTCCTGTCTTTTTTTTTTTTTTTTTTCACTTCATGAATCTTAAAAAAATGCTCTCTTCTGCGTTTCCTTAAAATAAAAAAAATAAAAAAGCCTAAGATTCTGCTTGATTAAATGTTTGCGTTTTACGTGCTCGGTATAATTAACTTTTTTAAACACCATGGTAAGCAAAGTAAGCAGAAAAGAAAAATAATGTATATCTTAAGCAATGCATGGTTACTGAGTTTGCAAGCTAATATATTAAAAGCACTGTTCTCTCTCTTTCCTTTTTATTTTTAATACAAAAATCCGAAAAAAGCAAAAAACGCTTTATGTAAGGAACGGAAATATCTGTTAACTATGAGATGCTTACTTATTATGCTTAGAGTGCATAGCCTGAACTCAAAGTACAATCTTTTAAAACTTTATCTTTTTTATAAACTAAATGTGCATTTTTATTAGAGGTTCGAGATATTTTTATTACAGATTAAATACATAAGTGAAAACATAGTTTGTTGGTTCGAATTTTAAAAATATATAAAAAATTGACGAGTGGTAATATATTTGGCATTCTCTACTGTTGCCGAATAGTGGACCCTTTAAAGAGAAAATAAGCATGTCACATTACTACAATGTAAGGGAATGGTATCAATGAAATCCAGGTATTTGTAATAAAGAGCAACATTACATTACGCAATGGGGGAGCTAACTAAAGGAAAAATTTGACTGAATGTGTAATAAAAAGATGCCACTCGGTAGGAATACTATTTCTAGCTAAACAATGAAATTATGACCCAGAGGCACTTCCAAAAAAAATTATTTCAAGATGCGGCTCATTAATAGTAATGCTGACATGTTTGGCAGAATAGTCGAAACATTACCATGTGTCGGTATGCAGTGCGAATCCTTATTGTAAAAACAAAAAGGTCCATAGTTATTACCAGATCATTGCATTTAGTTCATAAAAAGCGATTTTCAGTTTCATATCAACACATTTTTTTTGCCGACGAAAGGCTATTTATTTTGGATTCGCTTTCACGAACAGATGCTACAACGAGAAATTAACAGACGATGGAGCTGGAATCACACAACATTGTCTTTCAAGACGGTACCACTAAGCATTACAAAATTGTGCTGGAAAATAGCCTTCAATTGTGCTTAAGATCTTTCTTGAGATTTTATTGAACATTTATTTGAGGGACTAATCGTAGTCTTTCAGGCAAATTTCAAGCATTTTATATAAGTCTTTCTTGAACACAACCCCAGTGCTAATTACAGACATCAAGCAGGACAAAACTAAAATTAAACGCTTGGCTCTTTAATCTTCACTTCACAAAGCGATTCATGCAGCAAAATAATTATTTTTTTTTTTTTTTGAAAGAAAAAAAAATGAATCCATAAGATGGAGTTCTGATTATATCTAATTTAATAACTTAATATCTTACAAGATAAATGTAAAGAAATACTTTACTCAGATTTGACGGGAAATACTAAGGCAATCTTTCTCAATCGATACTCCCTTGACATATACTATCTCTCCTAGGGATCAAAAAAGATAACTTTAATCATACGAGTAAGTTTCTATATATCTCCGTCCACGCATGTAATAAATTGATATTAAATTGAAAGGTTAAAAATATAAAACGAACACGGTTAAAAATAGCTTGGTCAAGATGAAAAAATGCCTAATGTTGCTGAAGGGGGGATTGATTCATTATAGTAATCTTTTTAATGTAACAGCATTCTCGTTTACCTTCAAATACATGCTCTTGTACTGGTTGAGAAAGTAAATTGTTACGATAGTTTTATCGTTTTTTTTTTTTTTTTTCAGAAAAAAACCAAATAAACTCTATTTCTTTTCATTTTATCAGTATTAATGCAACAAACACTGAAGGGGTCTTTCTGGCCACTAGCAAGTTTTGTTGGTTGATAAATTGAATAATGACTAAAGGTAATGGAATTTTATATTTTTTTTAAAATTTGGATTCTAGTTGAAAAGGCTGTTTTATCATATCGTCGCCACCATGCTAAACTAACGAATGTGAAAATTAGCACTTTTCAGGAGAGCCAAAACACTGTCGAACTTGAAAAACGCGACTTTTCACATTCGTTAGTTTAGCATGGTGCCGACGATATAGTCGCTCACTATATAGCATTGTAAAGACATGACCTTAATTTCAAGAAAGACTGCAAAGGCCAAAGTGGCCTCTAAGATATTTTACTAGTAAAACAGAGGAAGTATTCTTGTCTCTTACATGCTGTTGCAGAAAAAGACCGTTCATTTCAATTTATTCTAATCATTTAAAAAATATTATTTATTTATTTATTTACTTACTTTCCCCTTGTACTAATATAGTTTGCGCAACAACTAATATATGGGAAGAAGTATCCTTTGAGTTGTAAGCTTACATTTATCAGTGTCTAGATATAATTCATAAATAACAATTTCAGCCATATATTTGTGAATGAAATTCATTTTTATTCCACTAGCTTTCGTGTCAATTAAACCAGCGTGGAAAATTAATTGCATTCTGCAAACAGTGAGGGCTGCTCTTAATATGAAATTCATTGTTGTCAACCACGCAGCATGTTTGACTAAAACACAAGCAATGTGTCGATGAATCTAACCCGAAAGTTAGTTTATTTCCCTAAAACGGACCTAAAGTATTAAGTGAGAAGCGTTACAAAAGTACGTCTTGGAAAGTCATCACATATCATTTGGCAAATGAAACGATTGATTGGATTTGGAGATTAAGTTCATTTGCGTTGCGCAGTAACTCAAAAATTAGCTTTAAAATTTATCAAATGTGTCCAATGAGGTTAACTGACCTGTTTGTCTTTAAATTCGAATGCATTATATGCCAATAAAATGTATTTAAGAAACTTTGTCATATTTATTGTCTTCAACTCCTAATCATGTAATACGAAGTAATGGAATCTAACATTTATCAATTTTTGTATTTTAGTGAAACTTCACTTTATAAATAGCACTGAGCTATTTTTCGATCGTTTGCTAAAATGGCAGTTTGTTCCCAATATTTAATTTCAAATATTAAGATGAGAAAACTATATGAATCTACAAATCAAGTAACAACAGACATATAAAGGCAGCTAATATGTGAGCTTTTTTATCAAAAGCATTTTAGTCTTTTTCAAATAAAAGAAAGAATGAACAAATAACAATATTGCTTCAAAATCAAAATTTTTTTTTTAAAAACTAAATCTTTTGCAGATCAGCAAATCACATCCCCATCTCTGCTTTTTTTTTCTTTCTTTAAGGGAAAAAAAAGGAAAATGAAAGAACAAAGTGGGAAAATACTTCTAAAGTAAAATTAAAAAAAAATATATGAACATAAATTCACCTAGACAAACTAAGGATGTTAAAAAACACCATTTTCAGCTTTCTCGTTTAGGTAAAAATATGGCACTAGGAATTTATTTTATTTACGGCTAATAAATAAAAAAATAAATAAACTGACTCGTAGGGGTTAGTAAAAAATAAACATAAATAAATAAATAAGAATTATTATTATTATTTGCTTTAATCTTTGTAGCACACTCTCTGGTCTTCAAGTTTTCCATTCGTGTTATTGTTATTATTATTTAGTTTGTATTTGTTAGTTATTTTAAACGTTCATTTTTTATCGTGCCCTTTGTCAAAAACGGTCTTTTACAAAGTTTGTTCAAAGCAAATCCGCAATAAGCTAAAGATCTACATTTGCCTTAATTTCCCCGCAGACCTTTATGTTTTTTCTTTTTTTTTTTCTTTTCATTTTTAAATTTATTTTATGAGCAGACAGAATTGTGTAGTGGTTAAAACGCTGGCCTCTCAAATCCGACTCCAGATGGTGGATTTTCATGATGCAGAAAATCGAAAGCGTCCATGTCGTATGATTATACGGAATGTGAAAGATCCTTCGATTACTTGTTTGGCTAATAGTACCTCTTGGCAAAATTAAATTTCTAGTGCAGTTTCGCATCGAATAGAGCCCAGGTGCTTGATATATTGGAGAAACTGAGTGTCAAAATACTCGTGGCAATGGTATTTCGCGAATGGTGATGCCACATGAAAGAGGGGATGCCGGTCTTGGGGAATGCACTAGGTCTGCAAATGGCAAGAAGCTAAAACGCAACCCCATTTGAAACCAACAAACTTTATTTTATGATCATGTTCTGTAGTTATTAAAGAATTTCTTTTAACCTTACCATACATGACCTTTAAAAAAAAAAAAAAAAACCTGTAGCTAAGGTAAACTAAGAGTCACTGCCGTGTATTGTAACTGAATTATGTTCTAAATGTTGAAATACTGTATTCAGTACATTAATTTTGGTAATACCGATTAAAACAACATATGTTGAGCGAAGCTAGTTCCTCCTAAAAAAATAAAAAATACATTACGTTCTCATAATGTTGAACTACAAATATTATGATTCTCTCTTTCAAAGATATTCTGAATTCATGTCTGAAATGCAAAAATCAATATCCATTACATCGTTGTACTCTTGAGGATTATTACAATCGTTTTACCTTTAATTGCTAAAACAAACTAATTTAAGTTATCACTTTCGGTGCTAATTATTGAAGAGATGAAAGATTATTTCACTTCAATTACCCAGGGAAAGTGAAAGAGATATTAATAATTTCTTAACAGCAACAATATGTTTTTCGTTTTTCCCCCTGACTTCAATCAATTATTTTAAGGGAAAAACTGAATTTTACTTTAGAGATTAGGAATCAATTAAAACTTTGTATGAACTTTTTCAAAATCTTCATGTCAATTTAAAAAAAAAAATGATTATATTTAATGAATAAACTTACTTATGTCTGAAATTGTTCAAAAACTTATTTCAGAAATTTCGTTCAGTAATTATTCTACAGGAAAAAATATGTTACGTTCTTATCTTAGTTTTATTACAAATTTTTAATTTATCGTCAGGTTTTTTGAAAGCATTTTATTCCGTCCCGATTTTTATTTACTGAAAACACTGAAGCTTATGAAGCATTTAAATGTCTTGATTTTTAACACTGACGTCACGAAATGTGAACAGAAGGAGAAAATATTATATTTCGGGTTAGAAACGACACCACAATGATCACTGTGGTATTGCTTGTAGTTCCTTGTCCAAAGGTATCTGGTTCTTCGTCTTAATCCCTTCATCGTTTATCCTCTTCGCTAAGTAGGGAATTACGTAATTTCAATGCATGTTTCAACCATTCTATTCTTCACATCAATATCAGTGAGGTGTCTTTATGCACTAAATCGACCATACTCATTGCATTTTCAAGATAAAAAAGCTAACTCAGAAGTCTTCTACCAGTTGGCGCCGTGAGTGGTCTTATTTATTAGCGCAGACAATACGTCAATAAAGACACAGTATCTTTTTCCCTTGTCACCTTCGGAACTCTTTGTTGCTATCTGATAGCAGTAGTCGTTCCAATGGTGCAATTCCGAAAGTGAGGGGGTACCGTTCCGAAGGTTTCCGACCCCCCAGAGGTCATCAATTTAATTGGAGGACTTTGTGACCACGAGCATTTTTGACTGTCCCCAGCCAAATTAATCGCCAAAATTAGCATTTCGCCATGACTTACCAACAAAGGAAAAATATATTTTGAGATTAACTGTCCGAACGGCCAGAGCTTTAAGACAAATAAAATCGAGAGGGGGCTGTTATACAGAGTTTCTTTAAAGTTCTGCATAATAATGTTGTTAATTTTTAAAACAATGTTCTATTCTAATTTAATCTTAGTTCCAAGTGTTTTGCTTTTAATACACAATCAAAATGAAAGGCTTAACTAAAGTTGTTGTTTTTGTTTTTTAGCCTACTTTCCCATTAAAAATAAAGAAAGACGAAAAAAGTATTAAAAGTAGCTTAATGCATCTAAAAAAATATCGCCAAGTCCAAAAAATATCTCCAAGTTAAAAAATATCGCCAAGTCAAAAAAAAATATCGCCAAGTGAAAAAAATAAAAAGGTAAAATGAATATCGAAAAATTAAAAATTTGTAAGTAGGGTATTGAGATGGGGAATTTGTGTGTCGGTCGGTCGGTCTGTCTGTCCCCCCCCCCCCTAATAACTTTTGAATGAACATTCCGATTTGGACAAACTTTTTTTTGTTGGAAAGATCTCGGCGAGTACAGCTCATTCCCATATTTGATTTTTCGATTTGAACAATTTTTGGTTCAACTTTGAACCGTTCAAACAACCTGTCCCGCGATGCTAACTTTTGAGTGAACAGTCCGATTTAAATAATTTTTTTTTTTGTTCGAAGGATCCCAGCAAGGATACTTCATTACCGTATTTAAATTTTCAATTTGAACATTTTTTCGTTCAACATTGAACCGTTCAAGCAACCTTTCCCCACCTAATAACTTCTGAGTGAACCATCCGAATGGAATAAACTTTTTTTTTGTTCGAAAGATCTTGGAGAGACTCATTCCCAAATTTCACTTTTCAATTTGAACCATTTTTGGTTCAATGATGAACCGTTCAGAAAAAATTTTAACATGAGCGCCTACGGGGAAATTTAAATTGAATGTTGATTCTGAACTTAAAGGCAGATTTCCTTCAAACTAACTTTGTAAGAAAATGGTTTTGATATAATGTATTGTAAAGTACTTTTCTGAATAGTCTTCTGTGAGGACTGTGATTCCGACTCTGACTCCGCAAACACGGCGGAAATGCAGACTCAGAAAAAAATAACTGACTGGGCAGACGATTTTTTGTTTATTTATTTAGTTGTTTTGTTTAATTTATTATTATTATTATTGTTTTTTTTTTTGGGGCAGACGATTTTTTTTTGTTAACAAAACTTTTTCATTCACGGAAGCATTTTATTCTTTATTTATATTTATTAACTGGCAACGGATTAAAAGTGAAATTCGAGACATTTTATTAACGAACGATTTTTTTTCTTTCTTTGATAAAATGTGTTTTGAATGTTCTTTGTTCTTTTATTTATTTATTTTATTTTATTTATTTTTTTTTTTTTGAAAACGATTGTGGAATTTTTCTACGGAAGAACTATGACAGTTACATTCTTTAAATGGTGCGACAAAACTTTATTTACTCGTTTATTTACTTTTTACGTGTCTATTTCATCTGATGAGAGGAGTATATTTTGCTTTTAGAAATCAGCTTTAAGTGCTATAAAGGTATGTTTGACATAATTTTCAGTTTCAGATAAGAATATTGATCAGATGCTAGAATGCCGATATCGATGTACGGGAAAGTAGGCTCGTTTAGTTCTTGACATAACTTCTTGTTTTCTTATGAGCAACAGTCTGACTACCCTGCTCCTCACAATTGCCAAATTCAAGGATTCTCATGATTAATATTGTTTCCTCAAATTATAATGGGAAAGCCTAGCAGTTAGCACTTCACCCGATATATGTATGTCCACTGTATACATGTAATTCTGAATAAAAAATATAATGTACGTTCTTTACAAGTATAAAAGTAATATATTCAATACTAGTATTAATATTAAAGGCTAAACTATATTAGATAACTCTCACGTTAACTCTAAAAGCTTATTTTTTACTTTTTTAAAAATATAATTTAGATTATTTAAACAGTTAAATGTATTTAAATTTGAAATGTCTTCTGCCCCATGAAGTTAATCTTGTAATGAAGTCGACAATCTTTTTTTTTTTTTTGCTTTTGTTTTCAAACTCAATGCTAGTTTGTGTTGAAAACTATTTATTTTTTACATAGACGTCATTGGTAAGAGTTAAGATACTAGTGCGACTCTCTATAGAAAAATTAATATACATCACTTTCAATCTCAATTGCCGCAGTAAACAATAGTCTCAATACGAAAGTCTAAAACTCCAAATATAGTGAGGAACAATACTTTTAAAGAACGGACTAAAAATATAATTAATGAGTACAGGATATGGTATTTTAGTTGAAAAGCATTCATCAAAATTAACGAATGGTACAGTTTGTTATTTCTGTTTCGTATAGTGGTGAACCGTTAATAGTACACTCATGTAATGGCAGTTGTATATTCTAATTCTGCTAATCCTACTTGTGAAACAAGAGTTTATTCGCTCGTAAATACCCAATAGTGAATTGTTGGTTTTAATTACGGCGAAATACAACACTAACACCAGTATTCACTGGAATGTGAGATGCAATTAAGAGCAGTTCACTGCTCTTTGTTTGCATTCCGCAGCAACTGTTCTATTGGTATAATTAGAAAATCGTTTAAATAATCATTTCTAGAAATGTGACGTACAAAACCCGTTTATGTCATGATCATAAATTAAGTCTATGAGAGTTGCCATGTACATTTACCAGGCATAGGAGTAATTTCATGAGCATCTTGTGTCTTTTGTGTAAGGTCTGTTTTGCACTTAAAACTTTCATAAATTTATGGGATGTGTATGCGAACCTAATTAGATGACGTGACGCACTACTTATTAAATTTGCGTAAGAAAATATTACTTTCAAATAACTTAAAATAAATAAACTTAATTTAAAAGAATAAATAGGTCGGAAGATAAAATAAATAGTAACAACAAACTAATCAATGATTAAAAAATCAATAGGGGGGAGGTGGGATTTGTAAGTGATGCACTAGCCATGCTTGCGAAAATTGTTGCATAACTACAGGCTGTGAGCAATGTTCATAGAAACCTCTGCTTTATTTTTTGATCCAGGTTGTACGTCATGTACGGGGGGGGGGGGGTAAGCCATGACTGCAACCCCCCTTCGCCATATTGCGACCTAAGATAACCTACAGATGACCTTGGAGACTTTGATTTCGAGAACTTACTGGGTGAGAACCCGAGACCTACTAGTCGTGCTCAAAAATACCATTTATGACATTCATTTCCGATTTGTGTGCTAATATTTCAATAGTGTCCGTTTCAAAACCCAAAACTACATCCACTTTTTACACTATCTTCTTCAAATTAGATCTAAGTTCATTTTCTCTTACAATACCGTTCACCTTTAAAACGAGAAAGAAATAAAATCACGAACTCTGGGGCACACTTTATGAAAATGTGGGTAATTCCATTTGCAAATTATGTTTCTAGATGCACATGCAAGTCCTTCATCTTCTAATCCTTCATCAGACATAATAGACAGTCAAAGTGCATGAATGTAGTCATTTTTTTTGCGGAACAGGAATGCGCTTTTGAGACTTAACTCTATGCTACAGATCCGACTTGTATTTAAATAGGAATCTCCGGGGTGGGGGAGACACAAAGACACAAATTTAAAAACACTTAATTGGCATATAATCTTTACAGTCTGTTGTTTTAAATCTATTTAAAGCTCTAAATTCGTTTCTTAATTTCCATTATTCTCTAGCCAACTACTTTTTTTTTACTGTGTGTATCTTAATTTCGTTTTTTTCGTCTTTAAACTAAGTGATGCGTTTTGCTTGAAGATGTCTTTTAACCGTGCATTGAGTACATTCTTTTGAGGTTAAATTCATTCGACTTCATTCTTTTCTTCTCTGTTATTATTACATTATTTCACTGCACTCGCCATGTGTCCCCAAACGTCTAATATTTAAGTGGAAATAGTCGTTCCCCTCATCCTTCCTAACGATTGCTGGTAATTATGTACTTTGTGGATCTGAAAATTCTTCCAATTAAAATATTGTTATTTTTTTGCATTATCTTCAGGTTTTGTCCTTAGCTACTCATTTTCAAAACTGTTCAAATGGCGTTAAACATGTTTCCTTACATCTAGCTCGACTTGAGCATTTTAAAATCAGGCAAGCAGTTGCCAAATGCAATTAAAAGGGTCAATCATTCCCAAGAATACGATTATGTGCCTTTCCTGTCTAAATGCCTTATTTCTTTCAAGAATACTTCAGCCTATTTAATCAGCACTGACTGAGATTAAATGACCTCTGCCAAGGGAGCTTTTACTTGCCTCGTAGCGTTCTACGCACTAAAGAGAAAACTGAAGAAGGACTAAAATACTCTTTAATTATAACGTTTCTCAATTATTTAAACTGCATGAAATAATTAATGTCGACAAAATATCATGACATAGGCCATAATTCTGGAGAATGGATTATATACGTAAAGCGTATTATACGTCTCTTTAAGTGTGAAAACTGAACACAATATGAAAACTGAATAAAAAGGTATATTTGGTTAAATACTTTTCGAACAAGATTTCTGACATACGACTTCTCGCATAAATCAGCATTTACGGAAATATTGCTCACTAGTATGGAATTGGATTTTCCATAAAAGGTAAGAATATGTGTTTCATTAACATTGTATAGTTTAAAATAAAAATATAAATTAAAAAAAACCTCTGCCGTAAAGGTTTTATATAAAACGTATCTTAACTAAATCAAAGAAATTATGCTAACAAAAGGTTATGATCCATGCAATAATTATATTGAATGGAACGCGCAGATGCAAAGCGTACTACTATATTGGTAAGATTAGTGTGTAAGCTGGGCACAATGTTTCGCTTTTTTTTCTTCTTTTTTTTGTTGCTTGTTCTACAAAGTTGCTGACATTCTACGTATTTTGAAAAAATTATCCATTATTTGACCGATGCTGAAATTTAAGAGGTACGAAATTCTTTTTTTAAGAAAAAAGCATGAATATATCGCTAAAGTAAAAGTATTGCAGCTAAAAATTATAAAAGGGGGTGGGGGTGTTGATGTTTAAAGGTCTTTTTAGCTTGCAGCTTTAAATTGTAAACCATTAAAATCAGCTGTGGATATCTAATATGATGAATGCAAATGCAGGTTTAACTTTCAACTGTTGAGAACAATTGTTAATTTCTTCATACGATAGTTATCTACTTATTTATTGCGAGAACATCATTTCAATATAAATGCATATGACGGATTTGGTATTACTATTATCAATAAATTTTAGTTTTATGTTAGGAAATTTTTCTATGGGATTAAAATTGATCTAGTGTATTAGTACTTTAAGAGAAAAAAAATAAATTAAGAAAATCCAAAATGGAATGCAAAAAAGAAGCTAAGTATGCATAAGTAGTTGTCTTATTTCATTATCGAAGTTCGTCTCCGATGATTGATTAAAATTTGCCTCAGGCATTGCAGTTTTTTTAATTCGACTAATGATTTGTTAGCGTAATGGGATTTTTTTATTAAAACACTCATTCTTTCTAGTAATGATTTGGCTCTAGGCTCTTTTGTTGTATTTCATTTTTAGTAAGCTTCTTAAGCAATCAGGAAGTTTCGTTTGCAATTATTTCTAATCGATTTTTCGTTTCATCCGTGCTTGTTATTTTACGGAATGACTTTCATGCTTAAATTCAGCTTTCAACAAACTGTTTTTTATTCTCTTGTATATTCTTATTATTTCTTCTTGCATTAAAAAAAGAAATTATAGTTAAAAATTAGAAGAGTAGAAAATTGACGCAGTGCAGTAACTAATCCCACAATTTTGGTCCTGTCTTTTTTTTTTCTTCTTCTTCTTTTTCTTTTTAAATATTTTTGTGTAAAAACGGTATGGACTTATGTTTTCATAAAACTTATAAAATAATGTTACTTGCAACCTCACTTAAATGAATATCAACGATTTCAATATGCATTATTAGATTAAGCGTTGTATTCGATTATACGGGGACGATCAGAAACCTATCTTTTGCAGTATTTTACTTTTGTTTTACTTACTGTGAGTCGAGAATTCAGAGTTGAAAAGTCGGAGTCGATAGGCGGAGTCATAGTCATAGGCTTTGACTCCGCCTTTGACTCTGACCTTCCCAGATACCAAGGCAGGTACATGGAAAATTATTCTTTGTTTTTAAATATTAACAATATTTCACTAAAAGCTACAGACACTAGTCAAACGTCAAGTTAAATCTAACAATGTAACTTACAAACATATCTTCCACGTAAGAGCAGGAATAGTCCTGTGACATTTTCTAACAGAAAATTTTTAGGATATGTTTAGGAATTTTTTTGGATTTGTGTCATTCCAGCGAAAATGGTACAGTCATGCCTGAAACTCTTTACTTAAGATTATGAATTTAAATAATTTCCACCAACTAATCATATTTTTTTTATTGAGTTTCCATTTATTTGTGTATAATGAAGTGTAAACAACTAGTATCGGACTCATTTATGAAAGGATTTTAACCCTACACTGCATGATTTTTTATTTGTCGTAGAAAAAAATATAT
Source organism: Uloborus plumipes (assembly GCA_038373865.1). Taxonomy (NCBI): domain Eukaryota; kingdom Metazoa; phylum Arthropoda; class Arachnida; order Araneae; family Uloboridae; genus Uloborus; species Uloborus plumipes. Next base: position 14,598 of record JAXGGA010001531.1, on the reverse strand, counting down.
GTGTTTGTCAATGTAATAAGAAAACATAGAAAAATATTTTAAAAAATTTAACTCTAAATTTTCACCCCTTTACAATTAAAAATAGTTTTGTTGCCAAATGGCTACACCATGCATTCAACAGATAAAAATGATTGTAAATGTTAGTCTTGAAATTAGTTCTTTTTTGTAAAAAAATACAGGAATTGAACATTTGGTGCACTGTACTCTTGTAATCCTTTACATTTTGACATTTTACATTATTTTTTATAAGTACTTGTACTTTCCGATGATCAATTCTATCAAATCTGATGTCTTTTGGAGGCTCTCTCGCGCAAGCTTTCTTTCTTTTCTCTCTTTTTTTTTGGTTTGTTGCTAGTTCCGCTGTAGCTAATGGTCTCTTTTTAATACGCTTTTATTAATTTCACATGTGAGTTTGTATGTATGTATGTATGTATGTATGTATGTATGTAACTCTGAATAAAAGATAAAATTTACGTTCTTTGCAAATATAAAAGTAATATATTTAATATTATTTTTAATACTAAAGGCTAAACTGTATTGTATATTGATGTATTATAAGTACATGTAAACTTAAGTGTGGATATTCAGTAGTTTTGAAAATTAGAGGGAAACCCGTGATGATCACAGCGCATTCCAATGTAAAAGCGTATTTTTTAGTTTTTTTTTCAAAACTATATTTTAAACTTATTAATGATTTTACTTGTCCGTGTAAGCACAACGTTTGTGCTAACTGAAATATAAAATGAACACGTTTTAAAGGCTTTTCCCTATTGATTATTTGTTTGTTCACTCTGTTGAACATCAACTAAGCATTGATAATTGCGAGGTCTTATAAACGGTAGAACGGCCGAAAGTACCACTTTTGGGTCCGCATGATTATATTATACCTTCCAAAAAGAGAAAGAAGCTAGCGCGAAACATAAACAAAGCACATACTTCATGAACTATAGACATGAATCGAAGTGTTCTCTGGATGCTTACTGCATAATGTTGCCAAATGGCTACAGACGTGTATTATGTCCTAGATTTTTTCCAAATAATTATTTTGATGTAAAACGCATTTTAAACGAAAGATAAATGTTTATTTTATTCATGTTATTTTTTTAAAAGACGAAGAAAAGTATTTCATTGTAAAAAATAATTTCAAAACATGGTAGTTTGAGTGATTTTAAAAGCTATCCATATGGATTCATTTAAGAGCATGCAACAGACCAGTGCTGCCATGTATGGAGGATAAATGGTGATAATTGCTTTAAATATACCCAATACTTGCTTTTTATGCATTGAGTTGAATTATGACTACATTCTGCTATTCATAAGGAGGACAAATTGTCCATGTAGCCAATTGGCAACACCATGCAGTGTAGGGTTAAATATTTTGATCACTTTGTGTAACAGAGTGGACATGTAACAGTGGACAAATAAGCCTTTAAAAATATCTTTATAATCACGAAAAAAAGTTAGAATCACAGAACAAGCACTAAGTGGAATAAACAGCCTAAAACTATAAGTCTGTCTGCAATTTCAAGAAAAAATCTATTTTTTTCATCATGAAATCGACGATAACAGAGTGGACATACAACAGTTCAAATACTATCATAAGAAAAGAATGAGGTTCACCCTGGTTGTTGACTACATAATGCAATGTAACAAGCTAATCACGGCGTTTATACTACCTATATTTTAAAAAATATATATCAGATTGAATGCAATTGTTTATTTTATTTCCAAATGGCTTGTAACAGAGTGGACAAATCGAAACATAGAAAATCTAGGGACATGGATAATTAGTAGTGTATTTTGGGGAAATTGTTTTTTCATTTGCGTAATAATCTGCAGAAATGATGTCAAAAGCATCTTTCGTGAAATACAGTGTCATTTATTTTGTTGATACATTTCAGCTTAATTTTAAATCACATTTAAAACTCTAACAATGAAGCTGGGGCACTTCATTTTCTCATTCTTCTGACAAAGTTTTTTTTTTTGTGTCCTTTCTAATTTTATTATACCTAATCAATTGTTACTTGATGGCACAAAATTAAATGAAGAACCAATAAAAATATACTTAATGGGTGGTAGTTATTAAAATTAATTTTAAAAAATTCTAAAGTCTCGGACATGATTTGTACCATTTTCGCTGGAATGGCCCGTTTATAGAGTCCTTTAGACCGGACAGCATTTAAGCATACCGTACTCGATTTTGGACATGCGAAAAGATTCGCGCTATCATTAGTCGAATCGACTTATCGATAGACATCCTTTCGACGCCAAAACAAAGGAAATACTATTCGGAGATACAGCCTATATGAGTTCGCACAGGTCTCCATAAAAATAAAAGACGAATATTTACTTAAAAATTACATAATTTCGTGGTAGAAAATGGTAAAAGCATTTTTATACCATTAGCATTTTGTGCATTAAATCTTTTTGTGTATAAGTTATACTTTTTTTTGTTATTGGTGCTAAAATATTGCAAAATATAATTGAATCAATTATAAAATATATTATTTTGCAAAGGGAGGGGCTGTTATAGATCAGTAAAGCTTTTAACAAGGTAATAAAAATTTAGAAATTATTACTGTCGATTTCGTGTAAGTCCGTTGAATTTAATGTTACTTTTGAGCTTGTGAATTTCATAGATATAAATATTCCATTTCGTTCCGTTGCCTATTCTGGTAAATCGTTAGTGCTATCTGTAAATAACTTTGGTGTACATAAACACATAATTTGTTCTTCTGCTTGTCTTGCATTCTATTTGCTCCATGAATGTTTGATGTAACTGAAAATTAAGACAGGGGAAAAAATTTCATACTTTAAGGTAGCACTAAGTACACTCGACAATAAACTTTTTTCAATTAGATGACATGCTAAACGATATCCAAAAAATATGGTTTTTAAGGGGACTAAATCATTTAATTTCTTCATTTAAAATTTATATACTTTGTCCCCACGAGATACTTCATCAGGGCCAGTAATCAGGAAATTTTCTTCATTAATAATTAATCGGATAATCACTACAAACGTTTAATAGAAATTCCTGTTTAAAGAAAATGTATATTGTGGTGTAGTAAGTTAAAAAGTTAATTAAATGTAATACTCATTCTATAATCTTCAATAAATTACCTCCTAACATAATTTAAAAACATAATTAAAAACTGAAATTCCCAATTAATTCTGCTGAAAGAAAATGATAAATATTCTGCTGAAAAGGAAAAGAAAATAGCTTCAAGCATTGCTCCAATTCTTAAAGAAACAACCTCCTCTGGAATGCAGTGAGCAAAGAATCTTAAATTTTGAAGATGAAGACATTAGGCCGCGTGATCGTTAGTGTTTAAAAATCCACAAAGCATTATAATAAGACTAGATGAAAAAAACAAATTATAAAGTTAAATTCTCGAACAGTAAAAATTGCTCACTTACATTCCGCAATTAAACACGACATAAAAAAAACAACTGTACATTGCATTGGAGTGAAATACTCTGGCTCGGCGTTCAGAAAATGCAAGAATACATCATAAAAAAAAAACAAACTCACCACATGGGGTGTACACTGTTTATTCCATCGGCTGGTTTTTTACTACATTTCTGGCTTTCTACAAATTTCTACCATCTCCTTCATCCTTGTACATATTATCTCTTTAGGTGGTTGATGCTGTCCATCACCCCGGATGATTGGGTACCGGAAATGGTGCTCAAAATTCTAATATCCAGAGACACACAAAACCGGCCCAATATCCGTTCACAAAATCGACTGGTTCTAAAAATCTCTAAAAAATCTCTCCGCAATCTGTCGTGCTGATGCTTTTATTCTTCTTGTGTGTCGTTTGGCTTCACTTTACTTCTTTCCTTCACCTCCCTTGCCAGATCCCCCTTTCTCTTCTTTTTAGCTACTTTTTCTCTCCTTAATTGATTTCATCCTGGCTCATCACAGCTTTTCCTTGCAACCGTGACCTTTTTCTTCCCCGCGTGGGAGGAGTCTGAATTCTTCTGTGGTCGTAAATTAAGGGTGCGTCAGGTACTTCCTGTCTTCGTTCTCCTTTGCCAAAAACTGCTGCTTCTCTTTGCGCGGCCGGGCGATTGGGATATTCCATTTATAGTTTTCTTCGTAAAATTGGGGGGAGGGGAGGCACCGGACTTAGCGAATTTTCGTAGAGTGTTCAGTGAAGTTTCATGAAGTCATGTACCCACCACATTCTTCCGGTGGTACGAGAAGAAAAAAAAAAGGAAAAAAAAAAGAAAACTAACCAGTCTATGCCGTGTGGAGACTAGCACACTACTATCATTAGAACCAATTCTGCAACATAATAAACTTTTAAATTTCACTGTATAAATATATAATGAAAAACAAAATCAATTGTTTTGACTGTAATAATTTTCGTAAATGTGACCCCATTTTTTTTTTTTTTTTCAAAACACAACATTAACAACACAGATATTAAACATCAAACCAAAATTGAAACCGCCACAAGGTGAGTATCCCCCCCTTCCCACAAATGTTCAACTGCAAGTTAGTAAAATCTCACCAACAGCCTGTACAAAATGGGACGGGAAAAATTCTCTACAACATGTAAGAGATACCACACCAGCTCTTATTAAGACCTGAAGTCTCACAAAACACTTCAAACATATTGGTAAACACCATCAGTGACAGCAGAGTTAACATACATGATTTAAAATGTGGTGTCATACTTAACCCAACAACTAACTCTACTATGGCAATATTCAGCCATACATTAAAAACATGTAACCAAAACTTAAACGTGACAATTCATTTTCATTTTTCTTTAGCAGTAACTATTATGCATACAGCTTCAACATAATTATCCATCATACAAATGTATATGGTTCCATTGAACCGGTTTTCTAACTGTTACATTTTCTACCCAGTGAAGAATTTACAACAAGGAAAACATACAAATAAAAAAAAAAACAACTACTTATTAACTTAGAGATTTCTACTCCTTTTTTTTTTTTTTGAACTTGAGGAAATAAGTGGTAACCACCCCAAACACGTAATGGCAAGTGTATAAACAACAAAGTACTTCCGCCTACCTTAAGCATACCCAAATCTTTTACCGCCCATCTACAACTAATTATGAAACTGAATAACAACTAATTAGACACAACACCCTTGGAGTAATTATAATGAAAACAAATGTACAATGACACATTGACATACCAACCCAATTGTCAAATTATTGATCCCCAAAGAAAATCAACCATGGATAATGTTTACGCCAGCATAAACACAGAGTTTCCAAGTGGATGAACAATAAAACAAAGTGTACAGTACACCAATCAAAAATCAACAGATATGCCATAATTAAAATCAATGACCACACCATAACCTCTGCTGAATACTACTCCTGATGAACAGAAATTACCTCAAAAATGCAGTAAACACCCATTCTCTCATACAACTAATGACTAAAATCAAATCACCATGATCAATTCACAATCAAAGATTTGATTCTGTAATATGAATAACTCTACCCCGAGCATTGTATAAAAAAATAGAACATAGCTGAATTTATTAGAACACAAATAAACCATCCCCATGTTTGTAAACATTATCAACATAGAGGAAAAAAAAAAAAAAAACACCACAATTGCCCAGGACGCAATTGTAAACTAGCCCCTTTCTTATATAAGGGAGAGAGAGCAGCATACCTACTGCATATCAGTACTAAACATACAACAATAACAACACAATACTAAAAATCACTGGCACAGACATGTCCTCAAGAACAAAAATTTTCCCGAGGGACCTACCATAGCTTATGAATGGGAACGTAAATAGTATTTAGGTACAGTAGGGGGTTGCACTTCCTGTGAACTAATTAAATTGTGTTTCCTAGGAGGGGCTACTCTTAGCCGGTCAACATGCACAATAAAAGACCTAGCATGTGGATTATCGAGAAGTTGAATCTTGTAATTTAAATCGTTTAATTTTTGAATAACACTATACGGGCCTGTAAATGTTGACTTAAAACCATATTTTGCTCTCAAGTAAACAATATCTCCTTCCTTAACATTTCTAACACTTGAACGCTGAAATTGTTTGTTGTTTTGTGAAGCTCGCTTGTCTTTAAGGTTACTATAGGCTGTTTCATTAGTTATTTTCAAATCAGTTAACACCTCATTAAGATAATGAGCTTTATCTAATTGTATAGGTTGAATATTTTCATTATACGTATCAAACACCAAAGACAGATTTCTGCCAAAATGAAGCATGTTGGGTGTGAACCCAGTTGTACTATGAATTGTCCCATTATACATAGACTGATGAATCAGGATAGCATTTTGAAATGACACACCTTTCTCAGTTAAACTAATAATTGCCGCCTTGGCTGCTGAGTTTATACGTTCACTTTGCCCGTACATTTTGGGTTAAATGGAGACGTGTGAGAGGGTACTATACCTAGCGCTTTGTTTACCTTGTCAAAAACCTCAGAGATAAATTGTTTACCCCTGTCTGTGAGCACTAAGGCCATCCTACCAAATGTAGCAATATAATTAATAAAGTGTTTGGCCACTGTTTCTGCCGTAATATTGGTCAACGGATAGAACATAGCATGTTTAGAATAATGATCTAAAATTGTCAATACGTTTCCATAGTGCTTTATAGGGCCCAGAATATCTAAACTTACAATATCATTAACTTTGTCCGGAATAGGAACATCCCCAAATCTACTTGGTTTGTTATTATAAGGTTTGTTTTTAATACACTCTTCACATGACAACACATAATTTTGCACACTGCCAAACATACCCTTCCAAAAATAGGATCTAGACACAATCTCAAAAGTTTTGTGAATCCCCGTGTGAGAAACATGAGCAATTTTTAGTACTTTAGCTTTTAATGACTCGGGAACCACTATACAACCACTGTCTTTAGTTTTGTTATTTTTATACATTAATAAACCAGAAAGAGGTGATACAAAAAAATTCTGAACTTTATTTGCATTAATTAAAGAGCCAGACTTTAGCATGGAGATAATTTCCTGAACATTGGTATCTGCTTTTTGCTCCTGTAACAGTGTATCTTTAGAAATTTCCATTGGTGTATCAGATTGCTCAAGTGCATTAACCAAATCATGTTCTCCTAACTCAGTAAATGGGATAATGGGACCTTCCGCAGTATCCTTAATAGCAGATTGCTTAAAATCAGGATCAGGGGCCCTTGAACCATAGTCCGCAAGAATATTTTTTTCCCTGGTAAATATTCTATTTCATATTCAAATTCACTAATGGCCATTAACCAACGTGTTTCTATAGCTGCCGGAGATGTAGTTTTCTTATAATGTTTCAAAGGTTTACTATCGCTCAAAATTCTAACTTTTCTGTGAAAAATGTAGTCCTTAAATGCCATCATACCCTTGTAAATAGCATACAATTCAAGTTTTATAGGCGGGTAATTTTTCTCAGCTTTATTTAACCCTTTACTGTAATATGAAACTGGGTGATACCCATCCTCATACTCTTGTAACAGAACCGCACAAATCCCAGAATAACTTGCATCGGTTTGCAAAAAGAAATCCTTATTCCAATCAGGTAATTTGACAAAGGGTTGTGAAAAGAAAATTTGTTGTAATTTTTCAAAGGCAAATTGATGTTTGGCATTCCAATTAAATTTTGAATTCTTTCTCGTTAAGTCAGTGAGACAATCTGTTAATTTAGCATACTCAGGAATAAGAGATCTATAAAATCCACACAATCCTAAGAATTTCCTGACTTGTTTAACAGTAGTAGGGGGTTGGAATGCAGTAATCTTAGAAATATTGGATGATATGGGCTTAATGGAATTATGAGATATATTAAATCCCAAGTAATCTATCACATCTTTAAAGAAAACACATTTGGATGGAGACAGGGTAATGTTGTGAGCAATTAATACATCTAACAATGCCGTAACTCTCTCTAAAACCTGATCAAATGAATTTCCACAGACAATGTAGTCATCCATATAGCAAAAAATACCAGTAATGTTTTTACATTGTAACTCCTGACACAGGGAATCGGAGAGTTCCTGAAATGTGGAAGCACTTGTCTTTAGCCCAAAAACCATCCTCTTTGATCTGAATGAGCCAAATGGGGTAACAAAAGTAGTGTAATCTTGCAAGTGTTCAGGGAGGGCAATTTGCCAAAAAGCATTCTTCAGATCTAACACACAATAATATTTATAAGCTGAAATGCTGTTGATTAGTGTGGAAATCCGGGGGAGTGGGTAGGCTGAATTTTGTATTGCAGAGTTCAATAATCTGAGATCCAGTGCCATTCTATATTTCGGTTTTGCCGAGGGATCCGAGGGATCCATTTTTTTTAACTAGTAGAAGTGGAGCACTCCAATGCGAATTTGCACGCTCGATAATTTGAGCTTCTAATAACTCATTAATTTGATCTCTTAGTTCTTGTTGAAGTGCCTGAGGGACAGGAAAAGGAAGGGTTTTCAGAGGACTTGAATTTTTAAGAGTAATCTGTGGAACCACCCTGTCGCAATGGCCAAGGGTTTTAACTGACTTTGAAAAAGCTTGAAATTTATTCATTAATAGGTCAAGGAAAATTTGTTTTTGTTCAGGTTCCAAATGATCAAGTTGAAAATCAGATGGAGACAATTCGGCTTTTCTAAGAGCAATAATTTCATCCGAAGCAGTAATAACATTACAAATTTCCTCGTTAACTCCCTTATTCCCTGCTTTATCATAATTATGCACTAATTCAATATCAGTATCAATTTTCCCCATTATTCGGTTCTTGTTAATGTGAATAGTCTTATTGCTTAAATTTGTGACATAAGTAGAAAACTGATTATTTTGTATGTTATGCAGAGAGTGGTGTAACTCAATGTTATATTCATGAATAGTAGGTGTAAAAGAAACTAAATTATCAGAAATGTTACCTTTATAATTTAGCAGAATTTGGACTGATTCCCCAGGTGGTACAATCACTTTTCGCGCTAAGACCACTTCATTACTTTCCTTCGACAAGCTATTTACTTCATTTTGGCTGGAAAAATTTAAAGGCAAGTAAAAATTCTCAAATTTTACAATATTCTTTTTAGAATCCAAAATGACATTATACTTTTTTAAGAAATCGAATCCCAAAATACCATCATAATGGTCATTTTTAAAATCAGCAATATAGAATACATGTCTGTGAAAGACTTTATGAATTTTAAATGACATTTCTACACATGCCGAGAACGACAATTGTGAATTAACTGTGCGAATTTGTACTGTTCTTGATAAATACCTCACTTTTGAATGTTCTTTAATCATTTCAAAAACATGTTTAGTAATCAATGACACCGAGGACCCTGAATCGAGCAAAAATTCACATGACACCCTATTAAACAACACAGGAATAATTGGCAAAGGCCCAGAATTTAATACATTTACCAATTTGTTTGGGGGCCAGTTTGTATCAAATTGTATAGTACTCATCCCAGCATTTTCACTCAAGTTTCCCTTGTTTTCCCCTATTCCAAAACATTTATCTTTCATATTTTTATTCCATTTTTCATTTTTAATATCACTATTACTTATGCAATGCTTATTTCTATTACTATAACTAATATTGCCAGTATGTATTTCTGGTGGTGACCCATCATTTCCCAAAGAGACAGAACTGTCACCTAAAAATCTGCCTCTGTTGGAGTTTAAATTCTCGGGTTGAAAAGATCCCCTGCCTCTAAATGTTCTATTTGTATTCGCAGGATTTGATTGAAATTGTTGATCCTGAGTTGTACCGTGTTCATTTCTAAAAAAACCCTGAGGCACCGATTGCCCTCTATTTTGTGCCAAATATATCCTACAGGTTGACATAAAGTGGTTATTTCGACCACAAAAAGTACAAAAAGGCAAATTGCCCCTAAAATGTTGCCTATTCTCCTGGTTAAAACCTTGTGGAATCTTAGGTCTTACGTTCTGGTGTACCATATTTTGGTCACCGTTAGGGAGCATAGCCTTAAAAAGGTCACATTCTTTTAGTGCATGGGGTTGTTTACAAAGCCCGCACGCAGTCGCTTGTGCTTTTACAATTAAAGACAGATTTTCTACCTGCTTTCTTAATTCGTGCACCTCATCCTTCTGGGGAGGTTGATACACCGCAGCACAAGTCATAACATTAGCTTGACAAAGAGCCTGTTTCAGAGTTGCAACATGTTGGGTCTTTTGAACCAATGCTTCAAAATTGTCAGTTGGCTCGCCTATAACCTTTTCTTTTAAACTAATGGGTAGCGCAGCCAAAAATTGAATTGATTTAATCTGTGACAAGGCTTTGCTATCTGTGATGAAGGGGTACACTTTATGTGCCATGACCTCCAATCTGTACGCCAAATTTTGAATAGTTTCACCGTCAAGCAATTTAATAGATTGAAAAGCCAACAAATTACTCGCTGCACTTTCCTGACATTTGAAATAATTTCTCAATTTGTCACATGCCTCGGCAAAAGTCTTAATGTTAGCGCACGAGGGTGAGCTCGCATAGTACTTCTGAGCTATACCTCCTAATTTACTTTTTAAAAAGCAAAGGGTGACTTCATCACTCCATCCATTAAGTTTACTTAATTCTGTTACCTGACTGATAAACCAGTCTACATTGTCTAGTTCTCCAGTAAAATTTTGTATGGTAAATTGGAATGATTTTGAAGAACTTTGTTTTCTAATTTCATTATCTTCATTGTTTACCATTGTAGACATGAATAATGAGAGGTCATTTAATTCGCTCTCCCTCGATTTTCTATTTCTACGAGGAGCCATTTTAACATAAATAAAATCACAAACAAAAAAAATCCCAATAGGCTGAATAATGAAATTACACCAAAATGCAGTTAAAAACAAAAACCCCCATTTTAATTCAGGTGCAAAAATTTATTTATCATTTGCAAAAATTATCATATAGTATTACAAAAATATATTTCAACATCATTTAATTATACACCTTTATAATTATGTTGCACCATGAATTAAAATGTTGCATTTCTGAACGCTTGGTCCGATGCACCGACTGTGGTGTAGTAAGTTAAAAAGTTAATTAAATGTAATACTCATTCTATAATCTTCAATAAATTACCTCCTAACATAATTTAAAAACATAATTAAAAACTGAAATTCCCAATTAATTCTGCTGAAAGAAAATGATAAATATTCTGCTGAAAAGGAAAAGAAAATAGCTTCAAGCATTGCTCCAATTCTTAAAGAAACAACCTCCTCTGGAATGCAGTGAGCAAAGAATCTTAAATTTTGAAGATGAAGACATTAGGCCGCGTGATCGTTAGTGTTTAAAAATCCACAAAGCATTATAATAAGACTAGATGAAAAAAACAAATTATAAAGTTAAATTCTCGAACAGTAAAAATTGCTCACTTACATTCCGCAATTAAACACGACATAAAAAAAACAACTGTACATTGCATTGGAGTGAAATACTCTGGCTCGGCGTTCAGAAAATGCAAGAATACATCATAAAAAAAAAAAAAAACTCACCACATGGGGTGTACACTGTTTATTCCATCGGCTGGTTTTTTACTACATTTCTGGCTTTCTACAAATTTCTACCATCTCCTTCATCCTTGTACATATTATCTCTTTAGGTGGTTGATGCTGTCCATCACCCCGGATGATTGGGTACCGGAATTGGTGCTCAAAATTCTAATATCCAGAGACACACAAAACCGGCCCAATATCCGTTCACAAAATCGACTGGTTCTAAAAATCTCTAAAAAATCTCTCCGCAATCTGTCGTGCTGATGCTTTTATTCTTCTTGTGTGTCGTTTGGCTTCACTTTACTTCTTTCCTTCACCTCCCTTGCCAGATCCCCCTTTCTCTTCTTTTTAGCTACTTTTTCTCTCCTTAATTGATTTCATCCTGGCTCATCACAGCTTTTCCTTGCAACCGTGACCTTTTTCTTCCCCGCTTGGGAGGAGTCTGAATTCTTCTGTGGTCGTAAATTGGGGGTGCGTCAGGTACTTCCTGTCTTCGTTCTCCTTTGCCAAAAAACTGCTGCTTCTCTTTGCGCGACCGGGCGATTGGGATATTCCATTTATAGTTTTCTTCGTAAAATTGGGGGAGGGGAGGCACCGGACTTAGCGAATTTTCGTAGAGTGTTCAGTGAAGTTTCATGAAGTCATGTACCCACCACATTTATGAACATTTTTAACTGTCTAATGATTAATAATTCTTGAACTGATAAAACAGATGCTAATACATGTACATTGTACACATATCGCATTAAGAGTAATAATAAAAGAATATATTTCCCTAAACCTCAAACACTGTAGTTAACATTTAATATTTTCCCCCTTTTACTCAAAAATAAATTTCTAAGATACTACCTTATTTGTAAAAAATATCAAAAATGTGTAAAAATATAAAGTATAATATTTTTGCAGCACTTTCAGAACTGTTTTAGAATGGCGCGAATATTCATTTTTCCTATTATTCATGAACAGTAGTAATCCAATACATTTGGAGCACTGGTTTTAAGTTTTAAAAGAAAATTGCATTTCTATAAATTGCTTTCCGTGTTTACATATAGATGGCACTACTCCGTGTTTTGGGATTAATTTGCATGGAAGTTATTTATGTTTGTTTTGGAAATAAAACGCTTTTTCGCTTGATTCTAACAATTCTAAATGTTTATTTATGTTACGATGTCAAGACAGTTAATACCTATTCTCTCCCCCCCCCTTTCCTAGCACGACGTTTACACTCTGTTCTGATAATTTTCTTTCACTTCCCGTACTTTCCGAACCTATGGGCGGCGTTAGGCGATTGATTGACACTCAATCGACCAATGATGGCGCGTATCTTTTCGCATGTCCAAAATCGAGTACGGTATGCTTAAATGCGACCCGACAAGACCAGATCCAATCAAAAGAGCATTTTAACCCTCACGGACTGCTTGTTTCCCTGTTATTCTAACTCTCGGAACACCCAGCCAATGATGCATTTTATAACCTTTGGTAAGATTACAGATAGAATGCAACTATCAGATTCCAGTTGTACCCTCTTTTTTTGCTTAGTTGCAAGTGGCCTTTCACTTTTAAGGAGTGAACTAAAATTATTTTGGAAGAAGGGATAAAAATGGACTTGAAATAAAGCTTTTTTCCCAAGAAACTTGGAATATGTTTGCGATTAAGCGGGGGTATCAAAGAAAAAAATATTCCTTAACTCGGAGAAATTCAACATTATTGTTAAAGATTGGCTTCCATTCAACAAATTTGTATTCTTGTAAGTGGTGTATTTGTTAATCAGTTATCCGGCTAAGTGTAACTAAAGACTAAACTTTGTTTGCAGAAGCTAAACCGATGATTGGGATTTAACTTTGCGCTTCGCTTTATGGTAAAGAAAGAAATAAAAAAAAACATTATGTATAGCACCTTATAATGCACAGTATATCGACAAGTGAAATAAGAGATAAATAATGCTCTTTTCAAATAGCATAAAAATAACTCAATTTAAATACGTAATACACTACGTAATAGACCAGTTTAGCCTTCAGAGTTGCGTTTCTTAGGAAAATGACATGCACAACAAAGAAACAAATACACTTACACAGAAAAGTAACAGTTAATTATTATTATTATTATTATTATTATTATTATTATTATTATTATTATTATTATTATTATTATTATTATTATTATTATTATTATTATTATTATTATTATTATTATTCTGACTAAAGAATCTTGAAAACAAGGCTTGATCTCTATGATGTGACACGTGTGGGCAGATGCGATAACTATAGCAAGCTAAGTGCTTAACTGGCAATCGCTGTGCCGATTATTGTACTTCAATAACCAACGTTGCAAAGTCAATGTGTCAACCACAATATGCCATTTAAAGCAAAAGATTGATTTATACTTTTACCTTTATATACATCCTCCCTTCCAGAATTTCAGTATAGCAGTGTATGCGCATACATAAAACAATGAGTGTAATAGTATAGATCCATATTACTTCCCTCCGCTGTATTCATTTGCTGCATACTTTACAAAAGACAACGTTTTCAAAATTAAACATTTGTTTAGGGTAAAAATCAATTTCCATTAATACCGTGTGCCCTTGAGGATAATTATTTTCCTCAAGTTGTCACTTTGTTGAAGTTCAATATATTTAGCTCTTACATTGCAAGGCTAATCATCGAGCTAATGAAAGATTACAGTTTTGCTTGGTTAGAGAATACCAGCAGGGAAATTAATAAATCTCTAATGACGCATTAAGCTCCTCTCAGTTCTCTGTTGCAATATTTGTGATAAATACCACAATGTAACTTCAGCGCAGTAACTCGCGATTAAAACTTTGCATCGTTTCCTTAATTTTCAAAAGTAATTTCTGGTTAAATAACTTCTTTCTCTATGTTTGAACATAATCAAGAAAAACGAAGTTAACAAACTTCGGCTGTAATTATTTGAAATTATTTAATGGCAAACAACTACAAAGTTTTAACATGAGGCACATATAGTTAGATTAAAAAAATACTTTGTGAAAATATAATAATAAACTGTTATAGTAATAAATATAGTAATAAACTGCAAAAATTGCTAATTTTACAGTTATGAACTGTAAAATTGCTAATTTACAGTAATAAAC